>MPUH01000639.1:0-42183 GCA_001970955.1 Stentor coeruleus
AAAATTTATATATATTTATTTGGCTTAAACAGAAAAATTTATATATATTTATTTGGCTTAAACAGATTCTATTGCTTACAAATAGTATAATATCCATAATGACATATTTGAATTAGTACTATGAAATTATTCTAAAGTAAACCTGTAGACCTAAATAGTGATATTTAGCCCTTCACAAACTATTAAAAGGTACTTTTAGGGATTTTTAGTTAAAAAATATAAGTTATAGTGAACCACAGCGATAAATATTTAAATTATTAGAAACTTGAAATGATAATCAGAAGAATAAAATTTCTTTATCTGACAAGGACTATAGCCAATACAAATATTTAAATAAACTGACAAAGCAACTATCAATATAAAATCCAGGATTATAGCCTAAGCACACTGTAGTAGTGCATGTATTACAATAAAAAAGAATATTTTAGTGTGCATATAATCTAAATAAAAGCCAAACCAACATCAAGTTTTATGTGATCTGTGACTGATGCATATACTATACATCCTTGTGAATAAATAAGTATATCAATAGTTGATAAGAAAAAGCCGCAATAACATAAAAAAAAGTTTTTATATAAAATTTATATATGCAATACAATTTGAAGTACCTATAAAACTACATATATTACAGTTTTCAAGAGAATTTAATACGCATAACCCTATGAAGTTGAAATAATATCCAGTTTTGAAAATTTACATACAATTTTGCTTGTTTATTTAAAACATAAAGCTTGATATACAACATATAGTCCAATAGAGGTAAAAGATATGAGAAAAAAATTTCAAGTTGAGATAAAAACGAAGTTGTTTTATATTTTATGCATATATAAAAATTTATTGTATATGTAGTAGTATAAACTTTATAACTTGGTATATAGTTTGCATTGAATTGGTATAAAACTGATATAATGAATAATTATTAAATTTTCTTGAGAAAGATTGATAAAATCATGAAGATAGGAAATAAACAGATAACATTTTGTGTGTATTTGAGGATGAGTGTAGTTTTTGTAATAAGCTTAGCATTGTATTTTATATAAATTTTTAACTTTACTGTAACTAACATCACAATTAATGTATGATTCATTTTCAGTATTCAAAAAATACCTGAAAAGATGAGAATCATAGGCATTTTATATAGGAAAGCAACTCATTTCTTTTCTTGTAAATATTACTAGCTATTGATTTATGTACTTTTATTGAAATAATATAATTAAAGAAACTTTAAATCCAGATTAATAACAATTTATGGACTTTTATTGTAATAATATAATTAAAGCACACTTAACATCCAGATGAGTAAAAATACATGAAATAGATGACAAATTATCTTTATGTATTACTAATATAAGGAAAAAGTTATAGCTCATAAAAAATTATATAAACAAATAATATTTTGATAAACACGAGATACAAGATTTTGAGTTTGAATAATTTGTGGATTCATATTGTCGATAATTAAAAATTATAAGCTTTTACTATATTTTTTTTTTTAAAGAATGCATCATATAGATAAATAATACTAAAATAATTGAAGTTAAACAGTATAACTTTGTATGTTAATATTGTAAGTATTGAATTATATTTTTGATAAGTTAATATCGTAATATCAACTTGAAAATTATGTAAATAATTATGATGAAAGAAGGCAAAAAATAGGAAAAATTGTCCTTTTTTGCAAAATCCTTAAAATGATTAAAGCACACACTTTCATTATTTTCTATTAGAGTTATTTATACATAAAATACTTAAACACAACCCTCTGAGACTAATAAACCATTGGCATTGTAAACTTGTCTAAACAGTAGGATTAATACAACTATTGAAGTTTGCTTGGCAATTTTTGAATTTGCAACTAGTATCAGTAAGATATCCATTATAGCACTTAGAGCAAGATTAAGCATCAGTACAAGTTTGACAAATATTTTAACATAAAACAGTATATGTACCTGTTGATAAAAAAAAAACAACCAGGATTGCAATGATATGGGAATAAAAAGTATAGTGCTTCATATAATTTTACATATAACTAGTAGTTTCAATGTATATAGTGCATATCCTGATTTGCATGCTTGGAATGTAGGATTTCCTCAAGTAAAAAACCAAGTCATATACTCATGCTATAATTTTATAGTTTTTCACAAATATTTTTAACCTATAAACACTTTATTATGATTAAAATTCAATATATAATAAGGTAAATTTTTTTCTAATCTTTAAGTACACAAATTAAATCTAATCTATTACTTAAATGCTATATATATTTTATAAGTTAAAAACTAATGGCTTACCTAATCTACCTATTCAATCATATCACATATAAAAATAACAAAAACAACTATACCATGTGCTTTAAGCTAAAAATTCTAATCTTCATCAACCTAAATCTCTAACAAAAAAATTTTTTTTTTAATTCTAAAACTCATATTCACAAGATCCTTAAAACCTTCTCAAGCATTTTCCTTAATAAATTTCTCTTCTCTTAAAAACAGCCAAAAAACCTCAGTAAATTTTTCTAGTCCAAACCAAACTTATTTACAAAAAATAAAAACCCTTAACTTAAAAAACCTAATCAAAGTTTTATGATGAATCAGCATAAAAATCAGTAATAATTCCTAAACAAATGAATAATAATAATAACCATGGGGACGAATTGTTCCTGTATGTGCGATCAACCAGCTGAGACAAAATTTCAAGTAGACGAAGCTCGAAGAGAAAAAGTGATTATAAAAGCAACAGAAACAATAAAGCCATTTCGAACTCGTAAAAAAAAGAAGAAAAAACATAACCTTCAAGAACTCGCAGTTGAGCTTTTAATTCCATCTCTATCAAGGACTTATATGGTGAAAAGGTTTTTCGAAGCTGCTAGACTTTTGAAGAAATTTAGATTATCCCATAGACTTATTTTCACTCCATTGCCAACAAGGCCAGAGATCGAGAAAATCGAAAGTAATTTAGCCCCTTATTCTGTTAAAAGTATATGTTCTATGAACTTAAAATTCATCCCGGCTGTCGAACTTGCTGAAGGAGGATATTATGAAGGTCAATGGGATGTGTATCAACAAACACAAGAAGGTTCTGGAGTGATTATTTACTCAGATCATTCAAAGTATATAGGATATTTTCATGATGGAAAACGTAATATTCAAGGAAGACATATCAAAATGGATGGGGATATTTATGAAGGAGAGTATAATGATGATCGTATGCAGGGAAAAGGAGTTTTAATAAGAAATAACGGGATAATTTACACTGGAGATTTCGAAAAAAACCTCGAAAGCGGGCATGGAACACTTGAGCAGTTTGGAAAAGTTCTTTATGTTGGGGATTTTCTTAATGGTATGAAACATGGTAAAGGAAAACTTACAATGCATGATGGGAACATATTTGAAGGTGAATTTAAATGTAATACTATGGATGGGTATGGAAAATATAATTGGACTGATGGAAAAGAGTATCATGGTCAATGGAAATGTAATAAACCACATGGAGAAGGGACTTATATTTGGCCTGATGGGAGAAAATATCATGGTTACTATAATGAAGGTATGAGACATGGATATGGAGAATTCATTTGGCCTGATGGAAGAGAATATAAAGGTTCTTGGGTTAAGGGGAAAATGCATGGAGAAGGCTTTTATTCATTTGATGATAATTCAGGAACTAGACAAAGCTTAAAGTCTTCATGGGTAAATGGTAAAAGAGAAAAATGGTTGTAATGATATTTTGGAATTTAATTGGTATAAGTAAAATGATTTTATAAGATAAGATATTTTTTTACTTTGATTTGGTTTGTGTTTTAGAATGATTATTTTTGTGAAGATGATTAAAGGTAAGATTTACTTTTGGGTTTTGAGTTTTTTATAATGAGACCGTGTAGATATGGTAGTTTAGAAGGAGGGAAGAAATTATTTTTTTATGTTTTGGTTGAGAAAAATTAAGGGAGGATAAAGAAAATAGTGGGCGGATGTATAATAAAACATTTTTTTTTGCATAAAATCATACTAAAAGTTATTTTATCTAAATTTTCTAATTCCCTAACAACTATCCTACGTCATACTAGAATTTATTTCATATTTTAACTTGAATATAAAAAATCAATAAAAAAGATTATAAAATTTCGCAAACCTTTACATCTTCATCCTCAAAGTAAAATTTCTTAACAACTTTAACATCATATTTATTTCAAAGTTCATAAATCGAATACTTTTAATATTAAATCATAACTTATTTATCAAAAATAATAAAAATCCCCTTTAAAAAACTATTATCATTTATTTTTCTCAACACCAACATGCAGCAAATATATTTGACCAAACGAAATCTTTATATTTAAAATTTCAATCAAACTATTTTAAATTATTATTCTTATAATACTCTTATATTTCTTTATCTTCTATATATATATATATTTAACTTAAAAATTGTTTAGAAATTGACAAAGTGTATAGTAAAAATAATTATCAGCACCAAAATAGATATAAAAGTTATAGGAAAACTAGGATTTTAATTCTTTTTTTATATACTAAAATCAAATTCTTACTAGGAGTATATAAAATGTAGACATATTTTAGAAATTTGTTTTGATGTAGTTAAAATTGACACACAATCACAATTAACATTGAAAATCTTTTATTAGGATAATTTGAAATTATGCCCATATTGCCTTGTAAGTATTTATCTTTTGTCTAGATTTCATGCTTTTAATCATAGAGTTTTGCTGGAATTTCAATAATAAAATATTTTAATTGTATTTTTTTAAGTAATTTACCCAAATTTTACAGTTAAGATATTGTGCTTGATAAAATTAGATTCTATATGAAATATAGGAATTCTAATTATGATTTGGTATTTTTTTCATGTAGAAAAAATTAATCTTTTATTTAATACTAGATCTTGCTAGTCTTTTATTTATAATTATATGCATTAGTTTTCAGCTTTCTATTTCCCTAAACTTTGTTATCTATCAAATTGCTAAAACAATTAAAAAATCTGTCAATTCAATAAATATCAAAAATCATATATAATCTTTTCTAAATCCCTAACATACATACCAACCAGTTCCAAAAAAAATATTATATCAAAAAGCTTAATCCTAGACTTTTAAACTCTAATTCTCTTTTCTTATTAACAATTATAAATTTTTATCGATTTTTGACTACACTTTCTATTTCAATCCTAAATTAACCTAAAATCCACCTTTAACACCCTAAAAATTCTTATTCCAAACATCAACACACAAAATTCCCAACTTATAACCTAAATTTTTATTACATTTAATCTACAAATATGCAGAATCTTGCATATATTTTCAGCTTCAGTGTAATACTTATGAAACTTATCATTAGATGAATTCAGTTATTCATAAACTTGAAAAGGCATTTATTGATATACCTCAATTATCTAAAAGAAAAAGCGTGTGTCTTCCTCAATAACCCAAGTATTTTATTAATTTGGATAAAACTAAAGAATCTAGTAGTCCTTAATTATTTTATTTAAGACCAGAGAAGTTCTCAAGAACCAAATTTAAGACCAAAGAATCTTCTGAGTATTTTTGTATTTTCTCAATATGTATTTTTACAACACATGATACAATTGCTAACTTTATCAATAGCAAAATATATCAATGCAACTAGCAAAGATATTAATGGGAGTAAAAAAATCTGAAACTTATCTTCTTTAAAAAAAAGTTCATGAATTTAAAACTCATTTAATATCAATGAAATTTTTACAAGTGACGAAAAATTTAGCATATCTTGTATCAATAGGACAGTATAAGATAGAATCTTAGTTAAATAATATTTGAAATTACGCTAAAAGGTCATAAAAAAAAAATATTATCAATAATGATATCGAATATTAACATATTTATAGTATTGATAAGTAAAGAGGTTAAGATTTATATATTGAATATACAAGAAAAAAAAAGCATGATAAGATAAAATATCATAGGGTAAATAAAATTATATTAATATATTCATGATATTGATATTATTCTAAGTTCCTTAAAGGAGAATATGCTTTATTATCTATTATTGTGACTTGTGTCTTTTGCCTTTGATTATACGTTCTTTTATCTTTCTTTTTAAAGTGATTTTAGACCTTTCTTCATCGATTTTCTGCTTTTTCACTATAACTTCTTGCCTTTTATCTTCTTTTTCCTTATCTTTTTTCCCCCTGACGTTCTTCACAGTACCTAATCTTTGAAGGAAAAACGCGATTTTTTTCTCTCTGTCATTCATCAGCGCTTTAAGGTTTTTATCTTGTTTTTCTGACTTTTGCTCTTTTTTTGGTTTGGATTTATATGGCAGAGCTTCTTCAAGTTTTTTAGGGATTCTTAAAGGTCCAAAAGATTTTGATTGTCGAATTATTGGGATATAATTTGAATCAGGATTATTTTCTATGGCTAAACCTGACTCTTTTTTCAGTTCATTTGCACTTTTTAGTAATCTTTGTTGAGAATAGTTTATAAGAGGATTATAATATTTTTCTGGTTTGACTGGGTAGTATGTTCTTAAGAAGATGATGTCACTCATTAGGATTTTATCTTCAAATGTTGCCCTGTAGGTACCTTCTGGCCCAATTCCATCTCTGGCTGGCTTTTTTACCATACCCCTGATACCAGAAACTGTTTTGATTTTTGCCCCTAAAAATTTGGCCACTTCTAATTGAGAACTAAACATACCTTTAACATAAGCTGTATTTCTGAAAATCTGATAAGGTTCACCAATAAGTTTAAGTTTTTTCTGCACCGTAAAACTATGACTAAGTTCCAAAACCGTGCCAGTGGCTGAAATCCTAAACTCAAGAGTATTAATATTTGAAATCGCTAAAAATGGTGTATTTACTGGGACAAATGGCCCGAAAAATATCATTCCACAAAAATTGTATTTAGGAGTATATTTCAACATCCTCATACGAGAAGTACTAGGATCTTCAGTACAAAGCATAGGCATAGTTTGAAACCTTTGCCAACCAATAGACACAACAAGTGGGTCTTGATTTTTAAGTACTTTTTTATTCCATCTATGAGCTTTAACCCTTCCTCTTATAAACCCTAAAGTATTTTCCATAGCTTTGACTCCACAAAGAATCATAGGTTTATCTGGGGTTATACTAGAAAATATTTCTTCATCTATGCCGATTATATCGATTTTAACATAAGTTCCTGGTTTNAAATATTTCTTCATCTATGCCGATTATATCGATTTTAACATAAGTTCCTGGTTTGATTCCAGCTTTATCGAATTTTTGGGTTTGTATATCTGTAATTTCTTGCTCTTGAGGTTTTTGCTCTTCTTCTTCGTCTATAAGCCCACTTCCGGCCATGAATCTATTTTTTATGCAANTGATTCCAGCTTTATCGAATTTTTGGGTTTGTATATCTGTAATTTCTTGCTCTTGAGGTTTTTGTTCTTCTTCTTCGTCTATAAGCCCACTTCCGGCCATGAATCTATTTTTTATGCAGTTGACGTAAGAGTCTATATCATGGAATTTAGGCACATAACGAGTTTTGAAAGTGTCTTGAGAGTTTTTCGATAAAACTTTACGACCTGGTTGGTTAATTTTCCCATATACCAGAGTTTCAATATTCGTCATCATAGTATCTTGGATCAAATACTCCTGTTCAGGGCCTTTTGGTAACTTCTGCTTAAGCTCCTCAACTACACTTGTTAAATCCAATTTCTCCTGTTCCCTTTGCGTATTCTTATCAATAACAATTGTACTCTCTGGAAGCACGGCAAACTCATCCTCCAAAGCATCAAAATCCCCAACTTCTTCCTGTAGCCTCCTGACCATTTTCTGCCCTTCCGTAAACTCTTCTTGATTTTCCCCTTCATGTTTAGAAAACATCACATATCTATCAGGTAAATTCAAATACCCAGTTGATTCATCATATTTAAGCATTCCAACATTAGAAGATGGGGCATATAAAGCTTTTTCTTTTTGTTTCAAAGTTCTATGGGTTTTTTTTTTCTTAGCTTCCTGTAATGCTGGTATTGGGTCATTCTGTTCTTCAATTGATGAAAGCTGATAATCTCCATATCCTGGGATAAAAAATATTTTTTCATTACTTGGACAGCCTCTTATATATCCATAAAAGGAACTTAAGGTCAAGTCGTTTTTATATTCAAAACGATCAGCTAAGATATAAGAGTGATCATTTCGCCATATCATGTTTTTCCATTTAAGGACTGATATAAACCTTGCTAGATTATGGATTTCATTATCTGTATAGTACTCGTTTTTAAGACCGGAAATATGAAAAAGCTTAGCACCATTGTACGCTTCGGTCCAAAAGCGTTTTTTCATTTGCTTTTTGATTTTCCTTAAGGCTTTGTTTTCTTTGAATTGGTCTAAATGGGTCAGAATACCCATAACACAAGGTAGACCATGGTTTTGCATAATACTTATAAACTCAAAGGTCTCAAGTTCAAAGCCAACACTTGCATCGATAAGAAGTAAAGCTAGATCAGCTACTTTACCCATATCGATCATAGAGTTAATGTCATTTGGACATTCATAAAAACATAAACGAAGGTTGCGATTTGCCCTTATGGTAATGGGTCCATGAACATCTGTAAGCTTCTGACGTGTGTAATGACGGACTAAAGACTTGATAAGTGTGGTTTTACCTGAGTTTTTTGGTCCTTGCACTACTACAACGTAAGGTGCTTCCATAAAATATTATTAAGAATGATAAATTAGTTATTTTTGAATATGTGAGAACTAGGGAAATAGGGAGGATTTTTAAAGATTAGAGAGTTTGCGGATTCTATTAAAAAAAGTATGGATGCAAGGGGTTTTTTTTGTAGTTTTTTGGGGTTGTCAAAATTTTTGTGCTTTTGCAAGAATTAAGCTGATTAGTTTGGCTTTGAGAATTTTTTGGAAGGATTTTTGATAATATGGATTAGATATTGAATATGGGACTATGAGAATTTTATATATAGAGAGGAAGAAGGAAAAAAACATTTTTTGTCAAGAAAATAATAGTAATTTTATGTAGTTTTACCCTAAACTTGCAACTTATAGTTTCTAGAGGGCGAGTTTTTCGGATAGACTATAAATGACTTATTTCCTCTGTATTATAAAGGATATAGTTTATTATATGTCTCTCTATTAAGCCATGTTAAACAAACAGATACATGTCATGATAATATATAAATGAAAATCTTTAACTTGTATATTAATGCTTTTAAGCAACTATTGCTCTAGACAAACATAATAGTGAAGTTTTATTAACACTGCATTCTATTTTATATTTTGATAGGTTAGTCAGCTGGATAAAATTTAATATTTTCAACCATATATAATGTCCATTCCCAAACTTAAATTATTTAAGCCTAAACTCGACATCCTATATCATCCAAAATCCAATGGATTTTCATGATGAGTATTTAAAATTATAACTTATAGTAATAGCTTGTGTACAATATTTAGAAATAAATTATTAATCCATTATGCAACTTTCATCACTTTCCCAGTCAGTCAAAATCGGTATCTCATCAAGTTCCAATATTTGAAGTTCACTTGAATGATCTTCACTTGAATGACCTTCATGACTGATTGAATTTACCTCTATTTCTTCACTTGGTGGATATTGGAAATTTATTTCCTGAATTAACTTTAATGTCTTCTCCGAGAGATATGAATCACTAAAACTCCTTCTTAAGCACGACTTGCTTTTAGTTAGGATTTCATATATTTCTGGAATTTTAGTGAGCTTGAATATTGGCCCTCTGATCTGCTGGTCTGGACTTTTTCCAAAATTGAATCTCCTTAAGTTCCGTCTGAGTGTCGAATGATAAAAGTTCTTGATAGAATTCTTGCTCTTACAAGGAATAAACCTCGATATTTTTGACCACCTATTCCCATACACACTATGGTACTGAAAAAGTGATTTGATCTCTTTTTCAGTCCATATAGGACTTAGCTTTTTTGGGATAAGGTGGTTGGTGTATCTCTCCCTGCATTGCTTACCTGATCTAACTTTCCTTATTTCCTTCGTTAATTCCCTGGCAATTTTTTTCCAGTTTTTAGCTCTGTACTTAAAAGCGAGCTTCTTTAGCACAGCATCCTCCTAAATAATAATTACTTCAGCTTTCCAAACTTTTATATACTTGACCTCTTGCTGCATATTTTCTAGTATATCCTATTATCTATATTCAGTCCACTTGTTAAGATTGAATAGAATGCATATAAATCATAATGGTTCAAAACCTTACTTTCATATCTTGCACGGTTTTTGAAAAAATTTTAATGAGTTTTAACTTTTGTTTATCAAAATTTATCTTGAGATTTGGAATTCTACACGTATTTATAAGTGTATTCGTGCCTGCCTTATATGATATTAATAGATTAGGCCAAGATAAGTATATGAGATTTTTGATGTTTGGATGCTGATACAGAAACCCCACAAAACATTAAAGTACTGAATTTAATATTTATGACTTTATTAACCTTAAATATATAATACAATACTAAATTTCCTATCATAAGTGTATAGCATTTACTGCATAGGAAATTATGTGGGTGATTGAATAAATTTCTAGTAAAAAATCAACCATAAAGTTTTGACTTTATAATAATAATTATTATTGAAAGTCACATTTTTTAATATGATCAGATAACAGTTATAATTAATCAACTACTCTAAAGACAAATTCATATTTACTACAATATAAAATAATAATATTAACACTTTATCAATATAAGTAAAAAATTTTAATATCGTAATCCCATACCATTAAATGATTTCTTATAAATAATTATCTATTTCTTTCACATATAACTTTTATGATAAATATTTAATAATCCTATAATCAAAATCTTATGTTTGAATTCTTATATGTGCAGATTTTTATGTGATTATTTAAATCTTTGAAAATTACTTAAGTTTTAAATTATCAATCATTTGAAGGAATAATTGAAAATACGAAATTCATATGTATGATTATCATTAGAAAATGAATATTTAGATTAGATAATGAGTTTGTAGCTGATGAGACTGTTTGCAAAAAAAAAATCTGAAACGGCCATTTTTTGATAAGAAATATCATTATTTACAGTTATAAAATTATTATGCTATTTTTATTGTTTGATATAAGTTTTATTAATGATTTATACTTAGGGTTTTTTTTGGATATGAAAAATTTGATGCTTTTATATAAGTATTTGAAATATTTTGCCTTTATAGGACTCAAAAATATTTTTTTATCTTTTACTTACCCTAAATACGATATTTATTTATATTTTATTTAGATATGATATAAAACTTTATCCTTAGAGCTTATATATTGATTATTGTAGGATAAATAACATGTTTTCTTTGAAGGAATTAGTTTCTGACAATAAATATTTTAAAACTAAATTTTTCAAGAATAAATTCTTAAGTTATGATAACTTCTTTCAAATAAAATTCTTGTTACTATAAATTACATGTCTAAAACAATTTATTGGCAAAGTGATACCACATAGTTCTTTNGAATAAATTCTTAAGTTATGATAACTTCTTTCAAATAAAATTCTTGTTACTATAAATTACATGTTTAAAACAATTTATTGGCAAAGTGATACCACATAGTTCTTTATACTTTTCCCAAAAACTTGAATTTTTTAATATTATCTTCCAACAATATTCCGAATTTTTATCACAGAAATGTAATTTTCTAAGTAAATACTAATAAACAATATTTTCATTGTGTATATTTCTTAGCAAATCTTCCTGTTATTCTCACACACAAAAAATCCAAAAACTTTTTATGCAGTTTACATAAATATCAAAAACCTTTTAGTTAAATTTTATATTTCCTATAATAAAAATATTCTTATCCTTTAAAAAACTCAATATGAACTTATAATTTTTATAGGATAAACTCTTAGGGTTTTTAATATATAATGGAACAACAGGAAAATATAATACAAGCATAATATATAAAAGTTTATAAAAAATGTGGAGAAATATAAGGTTCAAGCTGAAAATTACACTAAATCTTAAAACTTTTAATTGAAAATGACTGAAACTCATATGAAAAAAGTGAGAAAAAAAAATTGCTTTAAAAATTTACTAGAAAATCCTTTATGAGATGATAACTAAAAAAATCAATCAGTTATTAATAGATTAACTATATAATGTATGCCGGTTCTATAGTGTAGCGGTTATCACATAGGACTCTGAATCCTATAACCCGAGTTCAAATCTCGGTAGAACCTTTTTTTAATTATATTTTATTATGTTTTTTTTAGTGTATTATAAGATAATCTATTTTTAGATAGGGGAAAATATTATATATGGGGAATTTTTTACTGGTTTGATTGTGTGTGATAGTTTTTTATTGTGGCAAAAGAAGGATTTACTATTGAAAAATTACATTTTTTNGATTGTGTGTGATAGTTTTTTATTGTGGCAAAAGAAGGATTTACTATTGAAAAATTACATTTTTTATGAAAATTTAAAATTTGGTTGTTGGAGATAGGAATTAGTGTAAAAAAGGTTTTAGATAAAAAGTATTGTTAATTTTGATTTAAAAAATATTTGAGATATAAAGATTTGATGATTTTTGTGTAGTTATTAGAATTTTTTTAGACTTTTAGGCAAAATTTCACAGTAACTCAAAATCTTCAACATTCCACAAGCCACTCGTATTTTATCAATGAAAATCTCAATGGCGATTTCATTCCAAACATAAAACCCTTCACAAAATCTCTTTTTGATAAATATTTCAAAGCTTCATTCGAAAAACCCAAAAATATACTATAATACTGATCTATTCTCAAAAACCATACCTACTTATCAGTTTTAAATAACCTTAATTTTTCAAAACCCAGGATTTTTACTCTTCAAAAAAATGATAACAATTGTATTAAACACTCACCTTTTCTCAACCTATTTTTTTAATCTAAAACTTCCCAGGAGTAGTCTTAATAGAATTTAATAAGAAAAAAAATTCTATACAATCAGCAGATACTTCATCAACAACAAAAAAAAATTTTATTCTAAAGTAAAGAAAACATTTTCTTCAAGAATAACAAAAAAGCATCTAAGAACTTAAAAGTGTCAAATAAAAATTTAAAAACATAAGAATTTAATGAGACTATTAGGATTTTATAGTAAAAATCTCAAGAAACTATAAATATGATCTGAGTATATTGCAAGAAAGGCTATGTTTATATGAAAAAATGGTTAAGTATAAATCTAAATTGGTTTAAAAGCAATATTTATATATTAAATCTTGTAAAAATATAATCAACTAATAGTTTTTAATCTGTTTTTTAGTTTTTATAAAAGCAAATATCAATTTGCCTATACAAGTTTTTTCAAGTTAGAAATTTATCTGCAAAAATCTTCAATATTTTATTGACTTAACTGAATTATAATTTTTTTCTTATCATAATACCGAGTATATAAGGAAAATTTTTATCTTAATTATCATATTTATAAGTTTAAGTTCTCTCAATATTTATTATATACATATTTTAAGTAGTCCATATACAAATTTATTTCCTTCTTACAAGGTTTAAATAAAATATGAAATAAATGGCCTTAGAGTTGATTTCAAACCTATTCTAAAATTAAAACACTACATTCAACATCTCACATTATCTTAAAAAATACCCAAATCTCTTTTAAATATAAAAACCAGCTTATCAATATAAAACCCTAACCTAAGTTTATAAAACTTATATTTTTCTAATACCCTCAGCAAGTATTACCCAAACCCCAAGTCTTAGATTTCTTTAAAATCTTTATATATCCTATATAATATTTCTTAAATATTTAAAGAACTTTGATTTTATTATTCCATAGAATTTTCGCTATCATAAGAAACTTAGCTTAATATACAAATAATCAATATTCATAAAGCATACCGAATACATTCAGATTTACTAATTCTTTGATTATTCTAGTTAGCTTTTTACGATGTCATCTCTAAATGACTGAATTACTCCAATTATTTCATCAGTATCTTCTTTTGCCACATGCTTTTCATTAAGGGTAGCTATGAGATTTAGAGCAAATTTCTCGAAATGATTGCCGAAAATTGGCATTTCTTTATGAGCTCTTTTTACAGAAACTGGGAAATGTTCGCCCTCTGGCCTGAGAGCTGCAGCTAAAAGTCCACGATTCATTATTTTAGCTCTTTCAATGTCTTTGCCTATAAAGAAACTTTGGAGTTCAGGGTCAGCAAGATTTTTTTCATAAAATACATTGAGAACATCCTCCCAGAACGGTTGGCCACCATATCTATCGTAGATTGAATCCATTTTATATTAGCTTGCATTTCTAGTTTAATAAAATTATAATGGATTATGACTAGGTTTCTTGAGTTTATTTAAAATATGCTTGTGTCTAAGCTTTTTAGCTTGCATTTTATTATTTAAATTTTCATTGTAGATCAAAAGAATTTATTCGTTTTATTAAATTTTTTATCAGTTTATTAGAATATTGGAAATACTGATTGTATAGTTTTTTGAATAAAAAGTGTGTGAAATATGAATGATGAAATTGAAAGGATTTTGGTTATTTTTATATGTTTTATAGTAAAGAAATTGGATAGTTAAAGAAAAATTTTGCCTTTTTATGTGTCAAAATGTGAGTGTTTTATGCAAGAGAATTGCGATAATAGATTAAAATCTTATATAAGGAAAAAAATCTTATATTATGCTACGTTATTACAAATTCACTTATATGACCTATAACCAATACAAAAAGACTAAAATTTCTATCCAAAATCATTTTCACATTTCATTACAATAATCTAAACACATTCCACAATATTCATGATTCTACTCGCCATACATCCTTACAAAAGCCACATCTAAAAATTTATCCAAACCTTCAAAATTTTTATCCTAACCAAAGCAATGACTGACAAATCGAAATTTTCCTAAATATAAATTTCATCACATGAAAAAAATCTCAATTTTACGTAATTTTAATATCTAAATTCTTACTTTTCGCTATTTCCATAAGTTCTCCCTCAACCTGTGGTACTTCTTTAACAGCATATCTAAAAACAATTTCCGGTGCATTTGTATCCTGACAATGTTCAATCTCAAATTTAAAATATTCAACCCATAACCTTCTACTCAATCTATTAACCTCAACAGCTCTTTGTAATAATGCCCTTGCACTTTCAATATCATTCCTATATTTTTCTTCAACATATCTTCCAATAATCCACATATCCTCATTACCTGAATGTAATTGTAAAGCTCTAGCCATAACTTGTGATAAATCTCTTTGTGCTTTACTTCTTATACAAAAATTTATATACTCTTTCCATACATCCACATCATGTTTATAAGCTCGAGTGAATCTTTTGAAAAGACTGAGAATCCTTCTAACGATACTCCTGTCGCTACTTGAGTTTTTAAGATTAAGTTGATCTTTTTTACTTTGTCTAAGTTCTTCAAGTTCAAGTTCATATTGGATCGCAGAATAAAAGTGCTTTTTTTGAGGGTTGTTTCTCATAAGCTTGTATTCAAGGTTTCTTCTAGTTTTGATAATGTCTTCAACTTCACTGGCTGAGAAAATTTCTCGGGTTTGGAAGTCTATAAGGTCAGTCACCATGTCTTCTAAGATGCCCTGGATGATTTCAGCCATTTTAAAGAAGATTATATGAAGATTTTATTTAAGATTATATGTTTTATAAGTTTTGTATAAGATAAGGATATTTAAAGTACTTTTGGGGTTAATAAGATTAAGAGATTTATAGAGATGATTGATATTTATGAAGATGCCATGATGTTTATTATAAGCCCGTCTAGCTCAGATGGTAGAGCGCAAGGCTTTTAACCTTGTGGTCGTGGGTTCGAGCCCCACGGTGGGCGTTTTTTTTTTATATATTTTATAACTGTATTATTATAAAAAAGCATTTACAGATCTTGTTGGACAAGTTTTCTTTTCAGCCACTCGAGTTTCTCTAAAATCTTATCTTTTTTGATCTCGAATTCCTTTTCTAAGTCCTTGAGTTTCTTTTCTGCATCTTTTAAATCCCGTTCTTTCCTTTCAAGACATTTGCTTTTTTCTCTCCATTCATACTTTTCCCTTTCAAGTAAATCTTGTTTTTTCCAATACTCTTGTCTTAATACTCTATATTCACCCATTAATTTCTGTATTGCAGGTATTATTTCACGTCCTTCAGGTACATTTACCCAGAACCCTTGTAGTCGATTTTCTTCAATAACAAGTTCATCTTCTCGATCTCTTAATTGCTCTTCTTTAATCCTCAAAAATTTCTTCAATTCAAGTTCTTCTTTATTATCAATTTTCCCTAAAAATGGACTATTTCGTCTTGATGGGGAGTTTATTAAAGACATATCTGGTCCTCTAGTGCTAACTTCTAGTTTTTTTAAAGGACTGATGATAACATTATTAGCTTTTATATATGAAGAATTAGAAGTTGGTAAAGTTTTTTGGTTTGGAGATGGGCTCATAGCAAAACGATTTGTTCGGTTGGGTGCCGGACTTGAAGGAATGTTATTTATTCTTATTGGGCCTATAGGGAGTTTATTAGATTTATGAGCTTGATCGGTATTACCTGATGAACCTGTTTTAGAAGAGTTGTTATAATCCATAGAGGTCTCCATGCTTTTTTCCATTGTTTTCATAACATTTCTTAGAGCACTTGAGGCCCTTTCTGTTTTTTTCATAGCTTTTAACGACTGGAAGTTTAATAAAGTACTTTTTATATGGTTAATACTCGTTGATATTGACTCTAAAGTTTCAGGGACTTTACTTGTTTTATACTTATGCTCTAACCTTTCTAGTTCATTTTCCAACTCTCTTATTTGCAAGTCTATTGGAACTTCTTCTGTTATTGAAGGAGCCTCATAAATTTTTTTATTTATAGACTTGTTTATCATAATATCATCTCTAACTTCAAATTTTGTATCTTCAATTTCTTGTAACACTTGACGAATATACTCAACTTTCTGATTTATAGAAGCCAAATAGTCTTCTTGGCTTTTCTGAAACTCCCTCATTTCATCTTCTATCATTTCTCTATCTTTAGCATTTTTTACTGTTTGTTGGCTTACATTTTTATTAAGCCTTCTAAGTTCTTCTTCTCTCATATTCATTTTTTTTGACTTGTTGAAAAAGTAGGATTTTTTGTTTTTTGCTTGAGAAGCCTGCCATTCAAGTTCCTGCATTCTTACAGCTTCTTCGCTTTTGTAGTTTTTTAATATCGAATACTCAAGAAACATAATTACAGCGCTTCGGCTTGGGTCTTTTTGTAGAGTGTCGTATTTTTTTATAACTTTTGATGGGAAAAACTCAAAACTTTCAAATGCTTTAATCATTTGTTCTTCAAGTTGACAAAAATAATCAGTGAGGACTTGGCTTGAAATGTTACTCCCAACAGCTGATATGTCGTTACAACTAGAAAACCCTTCACTTAGATCAGATTTTTCAGGGAAATGAGCATCGTTATAGACAACTTTTATATCAAGTTTCATGTTACCAAGTGTAAGTCTTCCTGTTTTTTTTATGTCATTTTCAACGTATGTGATGATTTTACTAACATCGTCTTGTAGTTGATATAAGTCTCCAAGTGAACATTCGACGTAATTACTAACGGTTCCATCTACTGAGTTGCTAACTTCGAATAAACTTTTTCTTTGTGGGACAAAATTGTAGTAAGGGGAGTCCATTCGGCTGAAAATCATGAAGTCTTGTTCGGATTGGGCGTAAATTCTGAAAGTTAGTAAAGAAAGACAATCTTCGAATTTCATTTGGAGACGCTCATTGGCTTGGAACTGATGTTCTTCATTTAGGAACTCGTCTTCATAGTTTAGAATTAAAGCATTACTTTCTCGAGGTTTACCATTTTCTAGTTCATATTGCTTTCTAAAAATCGCCTCGCTTAGTCTTCCTAAGTCTGAGTCTAAGCTGTCTTTAGGCTTATGCCCTGTGTATTTTGAAGTGTTCTCGAAATCTCGACTTAAAATCAGAGTATCTCGTTCTTCCATTTTTATATATTTGTTGTTGGAGTATTGAGTCGATATTGAATTTTTATAGTCAAAAATATATTCAAAGAAATTTTTATATGGGTTTTTGGCTTATAGGTTTTATTTAAAATATATAATCAGTATGTTAAGATGTGGAATATGATAAATAAAAACATTCGTTTTTACATTAATAAAAGATTAAAATACTCGATAAATGATCGTGATATAAATCTACTCTGCCCTTAAAATCTCCTTATTTAAACATAAACTAAAAAATACTCAAGACTACCAAATTACATAATCAACCATTAAACTTCCATATAAAAACCTCACAATTTCATGACAAAAAATCTTAACTACTTATCTTCTGTAAAAAAGCCTAATAAGTGGTCCTGATATATTCCCTTGTCCATTAGTAAAAAACCCTTTAGCATTAGCTTCAAAAACTTCAAACTCAGTCCCATCTTGTCCTTTCAACTCAGCCTTATCCAAAGGATTTCCTTTATACACAAAGTCAGCAATAATCTTAAAAACAATAAGAAAACGTTGTAATTCCTCTATTAAAACCGGTTCTTTAAACATAATATCCATAACAATCCCTTGAAGTTTAATATTAGATAAACATTGGGCTTCAAGATTCCCAGCAAATGAATCTCCTTTAATAACATGTAAATAATCAAGAACTCCTTCAGTATTATTTATAGGACAAGATATAGAAACTCCTGTAAGATAAATTGTTTTAAATGACTGAAAACAAAAAACTTCAATTTGGTCTTTTTTAAGATCAATAAACCATGGTTTGATTGAAGATCGAATAGAAGGATTTGGAAGGACTGAGTTAAATCTTTGGATGTAAAAGGATTTTATTTGAGGCTCAGGGATAAGAAGACCTATAGCTTTTTGAGCCCCAGGAGCTGCTATTGGGGAATTAAGATTTGATAGAATGTGAAAGAATTCGAGCTTTTTAAGGTTTGTGAATGAATTCAGTTCAGCCAGTTGCTTGGCAAGTAAAGGAGTGAGTTTATTCCCGATTTCTCGGGATTTTCTATAGCATTCGCTTATTAGTATTCCTTCAAGGTCGATTTCTTCGATTTTTTCAAGTCTTTTCCCTTGGGCACATCTGTGACAATACCCTTTCATTTCACTTGGAAAAAAGTGAGTAGCTGGACTAGCATCGTTAATGCATTTAATCACAAGACATTCATAAAGCTGTGAATAAAATTTACTAATGCTATGAATATTCTCAGTATTAACAGAATGTTCACAACCACAAATACACTTTGTCTTCGAACAGTTTTTACAATGAACAAGTCCACATGAGCTTAAAATTGGTAGTTTAGCATTATCACATATTTCTTCACAATTACAACAATATGGTAATTTAACCTCAAATTTCCCTAACCTTTCCTTTATAAATTTTCTACCATCAATTGGACATTTATCTGAATTATTAGCACAAATTTCACATATAACATGAATTCCCTCACATGGTAATCTATAAGGCATATTATTCGGATATGAGAATTCTTGTGAACAAGAATTACATGTTGAAATCGAAACTTTCCCAGGATTAGTATTTTTAATATCTAAAAGCTTAACCAAAATACTTATTTTTTCCTCAGAGTTTTTCGAAATTATTACTTGTAACTGTTCTCTTATATGAAAAGGTATATTAAAAGAGTTTACCTTACTCGCTATATCTAAGATTCTATCATTAAGTTGACCTGATAAATTTTGTGATTCTAAAGATATTGAATTTGAAGTTTTTTTACATTGATCGCATTGAATAGCCCCATTTGTCATATTGACATGAGTACCATTTTTCCCATGTGTTTGGCATTTTATTACTTGCAAGCATTTTAGTACTTCTTTTAATCTTTGAATTTTCACCTCATTACTTTCATTGTGTAATTTTCTTATTTTCTGTCTAAGTTCTGTTGGGATTTTTGCAGGGTTTTCGATTTCTATATCGATAGCTTTTTGGACAAGAAAATCTGCTAAGTCAAAGTCTATGAGATCGATATAATTATGATGATCAGCTTGGGATATACATAAACTACATTTTCCATCTAAAGATTGTCTGTTTAAGTAATCAGCTACTGTGTCTCTGTGGGTATTGCATTTGATTTCAAGGTGAGTTATTCTTTCAAGAATGAAAAAATTATAAGGCAAAGCTTCTGGGTTGATAATTTGGGTGTTGCAGAGAGGACAGAGGGATGGGTTTTTTTTGGATATGCTTAAGAGGCAATCAGTACATAAGGAATGCCCGCAGTTAAGGATTTTTGGCTTTAGGGATGATGTCAGTCTGTTTAAACACACAGGACATTCTAAGCTTTGATCCATTTATAAGAGTTTAAAGCATTTTTTTAGGTTTGTATTGAAACTATTAATCTAATAACTAATAATATAGTAGCTGTAGCATCAAATATAATCAGTATATCTTCAGGATATAAAGATAAAACTTCAGTCAATGTTTCAAAGCCTGGCTGGTTAAATCTTCATAGTCTATGATTATTATTCGTAAGTCAGCTATTCATCTGAGATTTTATAATATTTTTGAACTCTTCAAGGGTTTTTATTACTAATTCTAAATTACTGACTTCTTTCTGAGCAAAAATCATATCAACTTAATAAGAAATGAAGAAATACTAAATAAAATACTAACTATTTAATAATGAAAATGATAAATATAAGATATCAAAATTTTATTGTAATTTTCAAACTAAATGATATATTTTTATACTTAATTATATAATTGTAATATGTCCAGCATTGAATGTTCTATCATTATAGAAGTTGGGCAATACACTAATGATTTTATTGAAGACTTAGAATCTATGTCAACTTCATTAACCTCTTGTTCTCAAGAAGTTTTTATATTGACAAGAAATGAAGATAAGTTATATGAAATCCCAGCTTCAACAATAGAAATTATTCATCAAAACAACAAATAGTATATCTTATACAGTATTGTTAAACATAAAGGACGATTACAAAAAAGGGATGGGGCAATTCAAGCTCGAAGTATATGTATAAGTATTGCAATTGATAGGCCTGTGAGCTTTTTTTTAGCTTGTGGATATGAAGTTAGTGAACCAAAGAAAAGAGATGTCACGCTTGGAACAAGTGATAATATTTCAATATGTTGGTATGAAGATCAAGTACTTTATGTTGAGGCTAGTATAGTTTGTCAACAGTCTGAGGTTGATGATGCTATTGAAAAACTAAAAGATTTAGATAAAGATATAAAGAAATTATTAGTTATTGATTAGTAAAATATTAGTAAATGTATTTAATATGAGTTATTGTGTTTTGTGAAAGATCGTGAGGTATAATTTTAAATTTTGTATTAATCGGATTTTATTAAGAGTTTAATTCCCTTTGATTAAAAATTCTTTGTTTTAATTAATAGTTGTATTCAGAATACAATTTTAATCTATTTGATGAATAAGTATAGTTAAAATCAATATCAGTTACTTTCTTATGCTTTTTTCAATATAATTGAAACTTATGATTTAATAAGTAAAAGTAATACTTATAATATCAGCTGATTATTTTATGGTTATAATTTAAAATTTTTGTATAATATTTTAGTTCTGTAAAAATTTTATAAGTTTCTTTATGCATTTTTTACAATAGATTCCTATTCAAGGCTAAATCATAAACCTTTTCCTAAACATTTTACCAAAACTACTAAATATTATAAATTTCCCAGTAATAAATCTTTACTAATTTAACTTGACTTTTTTAATATCTACAGGTGATAATTGGCGTTTTTTACAAGTTTCACTTTGCAATCCTTCTGTGCATAAATCAATATCAAAAGAACTTACTTCTTTAATCTTGTTGATACTTTTAAAATATTGGATTTCATTAATAAAATCTTTGTGTACAGCCGCCGAAGATGGAAGATACTCACAAAGTCTCTTAAGACAAGTTTCTGACAATATTTTCTCAGGGTCTGTTTTTTGAGTTCTTGCAATCTTAGACCTAACCAAGTTTAACCTTGAATAAATTTCTTCATACAACTCTTCAGTCCCAGATTTTCCATATTTCGATGAGTTTTCAATAAGCGGGTCACTCAACTTTTTATCATCTTCACAATCATTTTTCTTTGTTTCATTAGGTGTTTTATATATTTTTTCTTTAACATAAGTATTATAATCATACACAGAATAAGGATTTTTTACTTGGTTATCAACTTTTTCTTCATCTAAATTATTTATATCATGTGTATTGTCTATATAATTATCTTGATACTTGGTTTTATCTACAACTTTATACTCACTAGACATAATCCCATCTAATGGTAAATCATCAAAATCTATATTATTCATGCCGATATCCGGGAACATTTCATCGAAATTGTATGAAAACTTAAATTTCGACTGATTTTCCGCAGCTCCCAACTCTTCATTATTTTTTTTTTTCTTTGGTGCTTCAACTGTTATTATTACCTTTAATGACCCATTGAGTATTTTCGAACTATTCGGCCCTAGTTCAATTTTCTGCATATACCCTTTATAAAATTTAACTGACTTTTCTCTCAACCCATCCAAACCAACCATTTTCCTAATCACTTTTTCTATATTATCACAATCTTCACTCTTAAAAACCCCAAAACCATCCAAACCACTCCAGTCTTTTTTACCAGGATTCCTCCCTTTTAAAAATGATGCCAATTGCAACATTGTATTCATCATCCCTCTATCTCCTTTTAACACCTCAACAACTTTTATCGCAATAAAACTCAAATCTTTTTCTTCGCCTATTTTCCCTCTAATACAATTATCACAGCTTTTTTTACAGTTTTCAGCAAAGAATTCTTCACCAAAATACTTAAGTTGTTGAAGCCTTCGACATGTAAAAATATTTTCACAATAATCAATCATAGAATTTAATTCATGAAAAACTATACCTTGACCTGAATCATCTTCAGCATTTTTGCCAATGATATAATCGATTTTATATTTATCTGAATATTGATAATATATAACACATAAGGATTTTTGACCATCTCTACCTGCTCTTCCTGATTCTTGATAATAATTTTCTAAGCTTTTTGGTAATGAATAATGTATAACATATCTTACAGCTTGTTTATCTATACCCATACCAAAAGCTACAGTTGCAACAAGAACTTTGATTTGCCCAGTCATCCATAGGTTTTGCACAAGAGTCTTGTGCGATGCTGGGACTTCAGAATGGAAAAAATCAGCTTTGATGCCTTTTTTTTTCAGTTTTTCTGCAATTTTTTGACAATCTTTTTTCGTTGTGCAGTAGATCAGCCCAGATTCGTTTGTGTATTTGTTTTTTATCAGTTTAAAAATGTCGTCTATTGTGCTTTTTGTTTTAGGCCTGACTTCATAGATTAGATTTGGCCTATTAAAACTTGACTGAAAAATCAAAGGTTCACGCATTTTCATCACATGGACAACATCTTCTTTAACTTTTTGTGTTGCTGTACCAGTTAAAGCTAATATTGGGATAGTCGGGAAATTATCCCTAAATTTACTTAGTTTTAGATAGTCTTTACGAAAATCTCTACCCCATTGGCTTACACAATGCGCTTCGTCAATGACAAAGCGGGCAAGTCTATTACGTTCTTCAAGTTTTTTTAGGAAATAATTGAGTTTTTCGCTTTGTGAGAGTTTTTCTGGGGTTATGAAAAGAATTTTTATTGAATGATTTGTTATTATGTTGTCGTATACAGTTGTCTGCTCATCAGCGGTTTGACTTGAGTTCATTTCCCTAGCTTCGATTTTTAATTCTTTAAGTCTTTGCATTTGATCGTATATTAAAGATAAAAGAGGCATTATGATTATACTTATACCTTGAGAAAGAACGGCTGGAAGCTGGAATGTTAAGCTTTTACCCCCACCTGTAGGCATTATAACAAAAACATCTTTTTGTGAAAGTACAGCATTGATAATTTCTCGTTGATAAGGTCTAAACTCTGAGTTTCCAAAGAGTTCTTTGTTGATTGCATTGATTTTTTCATCCCATTCAAAACCTTTGCTATATAAATTCCCTGGGTTTATTAGAGAACTTTTTATTGGAGATGTAAAACTATGAGAAACCATGCTTGGCAATGTTTTAGACGATGAATTTTCAGGGTTTTCTTTATTTGTAAAGCTTTGGGGGTTAGCATTTTTTGATAAGATTTGGTTTTTCCCGGGGTTTTTAAAATCTTCAGGGATGTCGTAAACTGAATAGTTTGGATAGTCAAAAGATATTGGATTTGTTGTATTTGATGTGTTTATTGGATATGAAAAAGTGTTTATTGATGCTTGGAATGTATTTGAATGGATTATAGGCTTAGGGTCTTCAGGGATGCTGATTTGTTTTTTGTTTTTTATTGTTATTGCTTTTTTTTTATCCTTTGCAGCTTCTATTGATGAGGGTATATTTTCTAGTTCGATACAGATTGATTGAGGCTGTTTGACACCTTGTTTTGATATTGTATATAGGTTTAGTTTAGCTAATAAAGCAGCGTGATTGTTTTCCATTATTATATAGAAGCAGATAAGAAGTTTTGCTTGGTATGTTTTTTTTTTAATATTAAATGATGATTATGTTCGAAAATTGTGAGGATTTTTATTGAAATAAACNTTTGGTATTTTTTTTTTAATATTAAATGATGATTATGTTCGAAAATTGTGAGGATTTTTATTGAAATAAACTCTTATAAACATCTAAGCATGTACCTTATAAAATCAAAATCATTTCAATCTTATCTCATTTAATAACCCTAACTAATTAAAATATAATCATCGATTTCTGGGAATTTCACATCAAGGTCTTCAATAATTTCATCAAAATTCCTAATCGCACTGAAAAACTCTTCATTTTTTTTATTTTTCTCAAAAATAAACACTTTATCCTTCGGCATTCCAACTTGCGTATAAGCAATGGCATCAGATTTTTTATTCCCAAATCCAGCAATAAACGGGTATTCATCCTCTGGAATCAGCCTCATTATTTCTTCAAGAGCCTGAGTTTTAAAAGTATGTGACGTGCTAAGAATTTCCCTTTTAAAAGATGTAAAAAGCCCATTAGGACTGAGTATTGTTGGTCCATCAGGCAAATGCTCTCCATCTTGTTCTGCCCAAGCAAGATATCCTCTTGTATAATCAATTTGGTCTAAAGGTCTTGCTGACAAGTATATTATCTGGTAACCTCTTTTACGCATTTTCTTATATAAGCCGACTACTCCTTCTCGTTTCCAGTCTTTGCCTATTATATAATACAAATGACCAAGTATATCAGACTTAGTCACTGTCCCATCAATATCACTTATAATCATTTTACTTCGATAATCCCATAAGTAAATTTTGGCACTTAGTAATACTTGCTCGTTTGTCCTTACAGAATAATGGATTATATTCACTCCCATATTAAGATTCAAAAGTTTTATTTCATCGGAGTTCAAAGTCATATCGTCATTAGTCACTTCATTTACTGGGATATCTTTGTCTGGGTTATCAAATATTTTTGGAAGTTTTCCAGGGACGCTAAGACTGTTTAAAGTTTCTGGGGCTGATACAAATGACTTGGATATCAGCAACTGTTTGTTTGAATCACGTAAAAAATACCCTTTACCTGAATTAGAAAGTTTCATGAGGATGCCAGTTCGAGTTCCATTGACTATCAGATCAATTTTTTTTTCCCTGTAAAGCCCTAGCTTAAACCTACCAAATTTCAAATGAAAAGCTGTTGAGTTGAGCTCCTCATCTGGACCTTGGATTACGATAACATCCATTGCCCCAGAGAATGAAGATCGTTTAGGGTTGAGAGCATCTGATAAGCCAGAAAAAAACTTGGTGAAAGATTGCATAATATTAATAATATATAGTGTGGCGGCAATTATAGAGAATTATTAAAATATAAAAGGCTTTTATGAATGAAGAGAGATCAGGATTAGGAGAAAGGGTTGATGAAAATTTGATTTTATTGAATGACTTTCAGAAGTAATAAATGGTGATAAGTATTGAATGTTAGTAAAATATAAGGCTTTTATTGCAAGAAGAACTTTGAGTTAAGGTTTTTTTATATAGATAGAATGGTTTATATTTGATTTTAGTAGAATTTTTTATGATAAATTAGTATGATTTTTTATAAGATATTTACTATGATGGTAATATCAATTGAATTTTGCTAAAATGTTTTTTGTAATTGATTGTTTCTTGTCTGAAATTTTTTATTTGCTTTCTAATTATTATTTTAATTAGTTTTTATCTTCTATTTCAGTCTTGAAATGCTTTAGTATATAACACAAACATGCTATTTTTTCTATTTTGTACAGCATCATTCACGTTTAAATTGATATTATCTCCTCGTAGAATTCCCAATTGCCAAGGCTCATGCAGATTTGTGCCATAAAGGTCATATCCACAGAACTTTTAAGTAAGCTTAGATAATAATGAGTAATCCCCTATGATACATATAAACTCGTATATATACATATATAAACCCATCCACTTTTCCATTAAAAAACTAGCACAAAAAATGATACCAGCATCAAAACTACAAAAAAATGCACTTTTTATCATAAAAAGCCTCTCCATCTAAATTAAAAAGCATTAATTATCACAATAAAGGATTGTATGCTCTAATCCAATCCTTGCTTTTCTCTAATTACACAAGCGTCCAAACCCTAAAAGCCATCCTCATCAACAAAAGCCTCTCACTCATCCTTTGACTTCTTCTAAAAATTTTTTCTAAACGTCTCTGAGCTACAATTTTTTCTGTGCTAACTTTTTTACAAGATTCTTGAAAATCATTAAAAGCTTTTCCAATACGCGACAACAATTGAACTTTATTTGGTGATGGAGAAGTACTACAAGTGCTTAAATGACCTTCTCTTCTTTCAGTTAAAGCTGAGTATTTAACTGTATCAATACGCGTTTTTAATGTTTTAAGTCCTGGTGATAACATGCTAATAAGCCCACTAACTTTGTTTACAGAAAGTTTTATAGGGGATTTTTTATTGGCCAAAGTTTTGTTTAAAGCTTTTTCGGAGGGAGGCTTGAAAAAACTTGACTGGACTTTGCTTTTTGGTGTTGATAAAGTTTTTTTAGATCGATGCTGGATGTTTTTAGATAAACTTCGTCCTTTGGATACTTGATTTTCTAGTATGGCTCCGTATCTTTTTTGTGAATTTTCTTTTATGTGAGTGATAAGCAGGCCATAGTCGTTTGAGGTGCTTTTATGGTGTTTAAAAGCTTGTTTGGCTAAGATTTTCAAAAAGGACTCGAATTGCAAAAATGTCATCCTTTCAGTCCCGTTGTCGCTGTAGGATAGCGCGACGAAAATTTTCCTTATTTCTTGAGAAGTCAGAAGGTCAGGGAAAATTTTTAAGGAACTGCAGATTTTGAGAGAGTCAGTGTAGGAGATTGTTCCTTTATGCTGGTGGACTTCAAAGATTTTTTGAAATTGGACGCGGTTTATATCAAACAAATTCGACATTTAAATTATGAATAAGACTTTTAGAGGAGAATGGAGGGAGTTTAAATTGTTCTTATTTAAATTTCTATAGAAGAGTTAAATTTATCTTTTATAAAGAGATTTGACTTTAAAATATATTCCCTATAAAAATCAGTGTACATGATATGATTAATTATTTTATTTATAGAATCCATTTCGTCTTTAAATATTTTAACGCTATTTTCATGCTTTTGTAATATTTTTTTTTAAAACTTATTAGAGACATTGATAAAATATATATCGTTATCTTATAATAGCCTGATAAAATGCTGATTTATAAACATTTAACTATAAAATTTATTATCAATCAAAATCAGTAATACCAAAAGATTATAATGATATTATTGTGGATTTTTCAATTGGCCTTAGCTGAAGAAGTCTGCCAAACTTACTCTTGTACATATGGGTACCTACAAAACCGGCAATGCTCATATTATTCCAATGGAGTATTTTACATCAAGCCTTGTGAGGATTCTTATTACTCTGTATGCCAGTTTGACTATGTTTCTCATAAAAACACAACATGTGAAGCTGCAGAAAAACAAGACCCATCCATAGATGTCGGACAAAGGTGTTCTAAAAACGCCGAATGCAACGATTACGCAAATACCGGCTGCAAAGAAGGTGTCTGTAAAGGTATTTCCGTCTCAGACTACAGCGAAACTTGTAAAAGCAGTCATTACTGCCAGCCAGGGAGTTATTGCAAAAACAAATACTGCATCGAACAAATAGAATCAGGGAAATACGGATGCATAACCGATTTCGACTGTAAAAACTCAGACGCTTGTGATGGGGGTTTTTGTACTCCATATCAATCCATTCCTTCAGGTGGTTCTATAAAATCCTGTTTTTATGGAGAAAATAACGTTTGTGAGTATCTAAAATGTTATACAGACTATTTTGGTCAAAGTTTTTGTAGTGGAAAAGACTATAGATCAAAATCAAGTCCAATAATTTGTCATACAGACGAAGACTGTATATCTAATATTAATGAATATTCAGGAAAAACATCAAATGCTAAATGTCGTTGTGGGTATAATACTGATGGGGTTAAATATTGTGATTTAGTTACTGGGGATGATTATTATGTGAAATATTTAACTGCACTTAAGGAATGGAGACAAAGTGATAGTATTTTAAATTGTAATACAATGANCCGTTGTGGGTATAATACTGATGGGGTTAAATATTGTGATTTAGTTACTGGGGATGATTATTATGTAAAATATTTAACTGCACTTAAGGAATGGAGACAAAGTGATAGTATTTTAAATTGTAATACAATGAATAGAAATAGTGAAGATTGTGCTAAGGACTGGTGGGATTATGAAAAAACAACTAAATTGTTGTATTATAAGAAAACAGTGGAATTATATCCAGAAATACAAGACACGGATTACTGTGTGGAAGAAACAATATTGAAGGAATATTTCGATTTACGTCATCGGTTTGAACACCTTTAGATAGATAAGTTTACTACAATATCTTACAACTAGCTTTTTTGGGTGTATAAATGGATTTGTGCTCGATTTATTTGCATTATTGGGACATCCTGTCCTTCTGGTTTTTTCCCATCAGGACTTTTAAATACTAAACTTGATTTAGACTTAATCCATGACTTATAAAATTGGTCAATACCAGGTATCGCTGCAACTTTTATTTTCCCTGGGCTTTCGTTTTTTTCCCCATTTTTGCTATCATTGATAGGATTGCATATAAATATTTTATGGTTTCTGATTTCTTGAGGCTTATCTAAAGGAATTTTCGGTCTTTCTGAAGTTTTTTCAGTCTGCACTTGGTGTTTGATTTTATGTAGACTGCCTTGGAAAATGTTCTCAGATGACTTAGCTCTAAGATTAAACGAAAAAACTGAGATCCCAGGCATTTTAAAATAAGCTTCAGGCGAGCGAGTAATTTCGTTTTTCTCTGCTTTTTCTGACTTTTCAGTCTTTTCAGCTTTGATTATCCTTACTGGCCGACGGGTTATCCCAGGTGGTGGGGTGACCATTCTATATGGTTTTCTGATTATCTCGTTTTTTTTTCCCTTTTTTTTATTTGAATCTTGTTTTTCGTACTCGTCAATATCACTTGGCGAGCTTTGTTCACTTTCTTCAGTATAATAGTCAATATCATTTATATGAGCCTCATCCCAAATCTCTTTATAATCTAAGATATCTTTTGCTATACCTTTAGAGCTTAATCTTCCTGAATCTAAAGGGTTTTCTTTATAGAGTTCAGGAGTTTTGCTTCTAAGTCCCATAGCTTCTCTCATGTAATTAGATAAACTTTGGAGGTTTTTTATACAAGAACTTGGGGATAAATAGCTTAAGAATATTAAGCAGAAATCTTGACCTACAGATTTCAGGTCTTCTGGTCTCATATGCATATCATTCCTGTTATCCTTAAAACACTCTGAAGTACTTGGTCCATAAAAAGATGCTTCTAACGTAAGACTGTTAATAACATTAAACTGTCTATAGACAACAATACGTGCAGTAGACTCTTTGCATTTCTGCATATAAAACCTACTATCTTTATACGAAACCAACTTATTTTTCTTACTCAACAAAAACGGTACCATCCTTGCCATTAAATTCTTTTTATTCTGTTCAAGATCAACAGGTTTTAAATTGCAACCATAAAAAAACACATTCCTCTTAGTACTATGCCCATGAAAATCACAATAAGCTAAACATTCATGCATTTCACTAAAGACTTGAAGATATTTTTTTGTATGGTAAATTGTTGGGTGCATAATAGGATTAGGGTCATTCCAACGTCGATTTAAATCAACTCCAAGCATTGAAACTCTTGTTTTGCCATGTCTGACACCATCTGGGTTTAGCATAGGGATTAGTTTAAAAACATAGTTTTTCCTTAAAATATGAGCTTTTTTATTATTGCTTAAGAGGAAATCGATTACCCCTTGCATCATAAAGGAACCAACAGTCTCGCCTGGGTGTACTCGACTTGTTATGAAAATACCTTTTTTGTGGTTGTGCTCGTTGTTATTCCCGTTTTTTTGTTTACGCTTACTCAGTAGTTTTCTTTGGGCCCCACTGATTTTTGTGTAGTAGCTTTCTTCGTAGAATTTCATGTATGAATTAAGGTCTTCAGTTATTGTAATCATAAACACACTATTTCCACAAAGACTTTCACAAATAGTATCAACCCTAGCAATATGCGAATAGCAGGACTTAATTTCATTCATATCAGAAACCAACTCCTTATAAGTATACGGATAAGAATAAGCAAAATAAGTTGTATCATCCTCATAAACAAACTCATGCGTAAAAGTCAAAGTATAAGAGTAATCCTTTGAGTTACTCATATAAGAAATATGACTTCCTCCTCTAAGCCAATTATTTCCAGATCTAACCGACTTGATCAAAGGTTTCATTCCCTCATTATATAAAGATTCAAACTTGCCCAAATTAGCAATTTTAAAAGTAACCAAGCCAGGTTTTAAATTCCTGACTTCAAAATAATACCATTGTAAACAAACATTATTAGCTTCTTTTTCCATATATAAAACATATAAGCTTTCACTCATCATAATAGCTCGATTTAAGTTTCCACTTTCGAATTTACTATTAAACTTCAGAACACCTACAGGGATTTCTAATGTAAACTCAGGGTTGTATTCAGGTTTTGATGCTTTATTTGTAAGCTCAAGATACAGTTTTTTATCTGATTAGATTTTACCTCTTGGGTCTGATTTTTTTAACAAATCTTTGCCTGTGTTTGTGTAAGTTTGTGTTGCTGGTTTAGAAGATGCTATTTCAGAGTTTTTAATATCTCCAGAAATCCGAGCGTTTGAAGCATAGACTAGGATCCCTCCTTGTTCGTATCGGTAAAGTTTGGGTTTTTCTTTGAGTTTTTCATAGAAAGGAGTTAGTAATGGACTAGAGGCTTTGAAGTCCAGTGGGTCAGTTAAAGACCCCCTAGACCAGATCTCTTCGCCTATGGATAACCGACTGAGGTCTTCGTTTGAAGGGGTTGTCATAAATATTTTTACTAGCAAAGCTCATATTGGAATTTGTAAATGAGTTTGCATATGAAAATGTATGTTGGAAGTATGAATGAAGATGTTTTTATAGGGAAATCAATATTGATATTAAGGCTTAAGCTTTTATGTGAAACTTGGCTTGATATTTGATACTTTGTATATAATTATAGGATTTTAAAAAAAAATCGAAAAATAACTACTACTTTTGCTAACAATTTTCCTAGTGGTTGTATTAAAAACCTCCTAGTCTATAAGTTTTTCATTTGCTATAAAAATTCCATAATTTTCTATAATAAACAAAATTCTAGCATAAACTCCAACTATTTTATACGAAACAGCGAAAGAACTTTATTAAAAAATCAATCTTACCCAGTTCTACAAACACAAATCAAAGAAAAAGTATAATCTCTATCAAAAACCTACATAAAAACAATGATAATTTATTTTCCTAGTTGATTCTATAGAAAATCTATGTCAGCCTCTCTCACATAGTGAAAAATTATACAAATATTTAAAAATGCAAATTTAAAATAAACTAAAGTTGCTAACTTTGATTATAGCTTGAAATAGATGAGTCTGTTGAGTTTTAAAAGGAAGTTTTTTTTTTGAAAAAAACCTTTGATTTAGGATTTTTTTAACAGTAGGTTCGAGATAAATAAANCTATATTAGACTTGAAAACCACATATCTAAAATTAATAAATTAATCATATACATCCTATATTTCTTAAACTATTTCTTTTTATAATAATTTTTCATAAATAAATCATAAACCCTAGCCAAAAATTTCTAAAATCCTCAAATTGCATCATTAGAAGCACCTTTCAAAACCATCTCATCTTTCCACAACATTTTTTCCTCTGACCCACCCTGAAAATCTCATTTTATTATCTTTGACAAATTATTTTCTGAAATGCATAAAAAAATCGTTTTTCAACCCAACCAACGAAAATTTCAATATTCAATATTATTATCATCAATCTACGTTAACATGACTATAAAAATGAAAAGCCTTAATGAAAAAGGAAGCAATGTTAAAGTTGTATGCCGATTTCGGCCCTTAATCGAAATAGAAATTGCCCATGGTAATACTGAAAAGGCAATTTTCTTATTTCCTTCAGACGAGCATGTTCATATAGTTGATGGCGAAAGTTTTACTTTCGATAAAGTCTTCTCCCCGGCGTCTTCACAAAAGGAAATATTCGAAAGTGTTGGAATTCCAATAATTGAAGATGTGTTAACAGGATACAATGGTACTGTTATAGCATATGGCCAGACAGGTTCAGGGAAAAGTTACTCTATGCTGGGAAATAGCATTTATGATGGGACTTATAAAGGGATTATCCCTCGAGCAGTAGGTCTGGTGTTTGATTCAGTGGATAAATTTGTCACAAATACTGAGTTTACGTTAAAATGCTCGATGCTGGAGATTTATAAAGAGAAACTTAAGGATTTATTGGGAGATAGTAATGACTTGAAAATTAAGGAAGATAGGTTTAGAGGGATTTATGTACAAGGGCTTAATGAATTTTATGTTTCAAGTGAAGAAGAAACTTTTTCTTTGATTATTTTGGGTGAGCGAAATAGGACTGTTGCATCAACTAAGATGAATAGCGCAAGTTCAAGAAGCCATCAGTTGTTTATGTTTGAAGTTAAACAGAAACTACAGAATGGCACAGAAAAAAGGGGGTTATTGAATTTAGTTGATTTGGCTGGGTCTGAGAAAATCAACCAAACAGGAGTCACTGGCAACAATCTTGAAGAAGCTAAAAAAATTAATTTGTCTTTAAGCGCCTTGAGTAATGTGATTAAAGCACTGACAAGTCATAATGAGCATATACCTTATAGAGACTCTAAGCTTACTAGGTTGCTTCAAGAATCTTTAGGAGGTAATTATAAGACAACACTTATAATATGCTGTTCACCACATCCAAGAAATCTTGAAGACACTTTAAATACTTTGAAATTTGCTCAGCGAGCTAAGACCATTAAAAACAAAGCTAGGTTAAACATACAAAAATCTGTTGAAGCTTATATAAAAATCATAGAAGAATTGAAACTACAACTTGGTCAAGCCAATAGTGAAATTGAGAAGTTGAAGTCTATACCAAATATTATTAAACCTATGGATCGTGATACAAAAAGATGTTTAACGTTTATGCCAAGCCAATTAAGTGAAGAGATTGTGATATTTAATCATCAATATCCAGAACAAAAATCAATATCAGTAAACGACCTAGAAATGGATGAAAGTACTGAAATCTCAAGACTAAAAGAAGAGATCATAACACTTAAACAAGAAAATACAGATTTAGAAACTAAAGTTTCTGAACTAAAAGGGTGTTTGACAAAAGAAACAAATAAAAGAATTACTGATGAAAAAAGGTTCTTCGAGTATTGTGTCGAACAATTCGCGAATAATCAAAAAGAAAAGTATCGATTGACTGATAGTGAGGTGCTAAGAGAAGAAAATAAGTCTTTAAAAGTTCAAGTTTCAATATTAAAATCCCATATAGAAAAACTAAATGCTAAATTCGCCATGCTTTTAAAGAAACTTCGCAAAGGGGAAAAGATTTCTGAATGGGAATTCAATGAGACCAAGTTAAATATGGATAACTTAGCTTCTTATACTCAGGACACAGTTTTGCCAATTGAAGAAAATGAACTTGAGTCCTTGATAGAATTTGATTTTGATCCAGAAAGCTTGATGAAACAAGACTCTTATGCTCAGGAAATACGTATTGCCTTAGAAGAAAACTCAAAAATCAATCAAGATGTGGTGATTTTTCAGTTAAAAAAACAAGTTATTAGCTCTGGGTTGATAAACTGCGAACTTATAAGGAATTATTATGAACATCAATGGCGAGAAAAGCTTGTTAAAGAAAAATACAACCTGAAAGTTAAACTTCTTAGTGTCCAAGAAAAGAAAATCGCATCTTTAGAAAGCATTTTAGACAGAATGCAGAAAAGCTATAGTAAGCTTATTGAGCTTATCGAAAGGTCAAATAACGTTGTGTCTAATTCATTTGTAGTAGAAGAGGTCAAAAAAGGGAATATCGTCAAGCCAATCAAAGGGAAAATTGCTAAACAAGGAACACTTATAAGAAAAAACTCCAGAGATTCCAGAAAAAAACCTTCCAACGCTGGATTTAGTCCATTATCGCGTAAAGGTTCAGTTCATGACCTAAGCGAAAACTCAGTAAAATTCCGAGCAATGAAATCAGGTTTTCAATTGCAATGTTTATATAATGAACAACTAAGACAAGACCTTAATACTATAAAAAATGAAAGAAATTCATATAAAGCTTTATACCTGGATCTGCAATTGCAGCATCTAGAAGTTTATAATCGAGAGAAAAAAAGATGGGAAAATTATTTAGAACAGTTAAAAGATGCGTGCAATCAAGAGTTAATTAGGAAACAAAATGAGATTAATAAACTTAATGAACAAGTTGGAGAATGGATGGAAATGTATCAACAGTTAAGGGTTAATGATGGGAAAAAAATATATCATTGTGTTACAGAGAGGAGGATGAGGACAAGTGTTTCTACACAAAGAAAAAGTGATTTGATGGTAGATATTAAGAATTCACCTTTTCATGTGAAGAGTAAATCGAAAAAACTCTCGATGATTGGGTCGATTTTTGGAGATAAAAGCCCGGCGATACTTGAGGAGTGAGATTTATAAATAATATTTGATTAGGAATTGTGAAGATTTTGAGGGTTTTTATTATGATTATATGAATTATTATGTAAAAATATTGAATTTGTTATTTTAATTGTATGATGAAGGTATAAAGATTTAAGTTTTTATTAGTTAAGCGTGTGGAAAATAAAAATAAGGTTTAAGTTGTGTTTTTTATGATGAATCATGAAATATCAGTGTTTTTTTTTAAATCCTCATTGGTTAAAAGTTAGGAAATTATGATATATATTGAATATTTATAGTTAAAAGTATATAAAACTTAGTAGTGGTTTTATTAGGAATTAAAATAGAGCTATTGGTAATCTTAATGCTCAAAACAATTTAAAATATTAAATATTTACTATTTTCATAAGATAATTATTTCCTGATAGGCAAATATAAAGGATTTGTAATTATAAATTTAGGATTCAGGAAATGTTTTTTTCTATAGATTGTTGTTTTTAGCTTAAAGCTCTGCATATATAATATTTTTTATGTAAATATAAGAATATCATCACTTTATTCATATATAATCTATTCGTATTTGATATAAGAAATTTATCCTGTGATACGATAAGTTTTTTAGGTCCTAAATACCAATAATGCCAAAAAATAGCTAATTTACTTAAAAATCCTCACCTAAATCCAAAAAATTTTAACCAAATATTTATCTTCATATAATCAAAAACTTCATAAATAAACTATGTTGCCCTTATTCCATAATAAAGGATAAAATTATAACCTATATGTCAAAATCTGTTTTTAAGCTTGAAAGGATAAATTATGAATAACTAGTTTCAAAAACCTTAGATAATCCATCAAAATACCTTGAATTATAGTTTTATGAAATAATTCTCCTGTCTTCAAATTCCTCTACCAAAACAGATTTTTTTTCTATATCACCAGCACGAAAATTTTTTTTCACTATTTTTCCAATAAGCCCTAAACTAGTCTACCTAAAACTATTCTCATCTATACCCTGCAAACCTAAGCAAACCACACAGAAAAAACTTCTTGAATAAAAATGATTACACAGATGAACTAAATATTTTTTTCAAGAAATTCTTCTACTAATACAATTTTCTTAGGTTTTTACATAAAACCCAGGATTTTTCTTACAAATCGCACTTCAAACTCTTCATCTTATCCCTAAAATCAACCAAAAAATCCAGTAAGAATTTTTTCGACAAGGGGTGACTTTGTTAACTAAAACGCCAATACAACTAAACCATATTGGGAGATATATTCGATATAAGTTCTTCAGTAATAACTATATAAAATTAATGGTTGAAGCTTCGGCACGCAACCTAGGTACAATTCTCAGAAGGATCGGCCTAGAAGATATAGATTTTTATTATTTCAATCGAGATAAACAAATAATAGTCCACGTGACTAGTCGTCGTGTTACTTCATCCGAATTGCATCAAAAAATCTTGGTGCATAAAGAAAGTCCTTTGTGTTTTATATCGCCAACAAAGCTTGCACTTGGGTTAGGTCCAAACGAAGCCACCCAACTTTCAATTTTGGACTTGCAAACTCAGGAAATCAAGCATTTATCCACATTTCCTCTTCTCTGTTCAGGAGGACAGATGCATTATTACATGAATAAAATTTACTATGTTGGAGCTCATCATGATAACCAATCTCATATTATGGTCTATCATTTAGATAAAGATATATGGGAAAGGCCAACTGAAAAACCTTATGTTGAAGAAATCAAAAAAGATACCTCAAAAAGTTCGCAAAGCAAAGAAAAATCAAAAAAAGGAGTAAAAAGTCAGAGAAATGAGTTTAAACTTAAGAGTTTGATACATACAGGGTCATGCTTGCACAATGGGAAAATTTACTTTGTGGGAGGAATGAGAGTGATGAGTAATGGAAATACAAAAGCCAATCTTAAAGTCTATTCAATAAATCTTGATGATAGTATGAAAATTGCATATGAAGGATTGAGACTTCCTTTTGCTGTTATGAACCCTTCTATTGGGTACCAAGACAACGAACTTTATGTCATGGCTGGTACTGATGAGAAAAATCAACCAAATATGTTCACATGCAAAATTTCACTTGGGGAAAAAATAGTTTTGGCTCTCGACAATTCCTTTGTCAAGTTCTATGAAAATTTCCCTGTTTATAACAGAAGCGACTATACTATTTTTATTTCGTTTCCTACATGTTCAGTTCGATTACAAGGTCTTGAGTATTGGATTGTGTTTATGATGGATCCTCATGTGTTTTATCCTTGTAAATTGTGTGAACAAAAACTTAAAGCTATAGAAAAAAAGGCTAATGAAAGCGATAGTGATAGTGTGGAAGTGAAAAAAGAGATAATAATTATAGAAGAGAAAAAAGAACCAACTAGAAAATCTTCGTCAAGCAGTTCAAGTAGTGAGAAAGAAAAGGGAAAATTTCCAGCGATCAAAAAAGACAAAAATCGTTCATCATCTTCATCTTCGAGTTCGGGGAAGAAGAAAAAACCAGTTGTCCCTATTGTTCCTGTTGTCCCTATAGTCCCACCAAAAGAACATGAGAAACCAAAAGAAAAAAAATCATCATCTTCCTCAAGTTCTTCAAGTAAGAAGAAAAAAGAAACTAAGCCAGTCCCTCCAATAATTCATCCACCTGCAAAAAAATCCTCATCTTCATCATCAAGCAAAAAGAAAAAATCCTCATCTTCGTCATCAAGCAAAAAGAAAAAAACTCCAGTGGTACCTCCAAAACCTATAATCCCTGTTGAACCACCAAAGGAAGAACCTAAAAAACCAATTCCTCCAGCTCCAAAACGTCCAGAGGTACCTCATAAAAGAAAATCATCATCATCTTCAAGTTCTTCAAGCAAAAAGAAAAAAATACCACCAGTGGTTCCACCCAAACCTATTCCTCAGCCAGTAATCCCACAAAAAAAAGAAGAGCCTAAGAAAAAATCTTCTTCTTCAAGTTCATCAAGTAGTAAGAAGAAGAAAATTCCAATAATTCCACCTGTTGTTCCAGTTATCCCGGTCCCATCGAAAAAAGAAGAGCCTGCAAAGAAATCTTCATCATCAAGTTCTTCAAGTAGTAAGAAAAAGAAGACTCCAGTTGTACCTCCTAAACCTGTTCCTGTGCCAGTACCACCTAAACCCCATGTTGAGCCTAAGAAAAAATCTTCTTCATCAAGCTCGTCAAGCAGTAAGAAAAAGAAGACTCCAGTGGTACCTCCTAAACCTGTCCCTGTGCCAGTACCACCTAAACCTCATGTTGAGCCTAAGAAAAAATCTTCATCATCAAGTTCATCTAGCAGTAAGAAAAAGAAGACTCCAGTGGTACCTCCTAAGCCTGTGCCTGTGCCAGTACCACCTAAACCTCATGTAGAACCCAAGAAAAAATCTTCATCATCAAGTTCTTCTAGTAGTAAGAAAAAGAAGACTCCAGTTGTACCTCCTATGCCTGTACCTGTGCCAGTACCACCTAAACCTCATGTAGAACCCAAGAAAAAATCTTCATCATCAAGCTCATCAAGTAGTAAGAAAAAGAAAATTCCAGTTGTACCTCCTAAGCCTGTACCTGTACCTGTGCCAGTACCACCTAAACCTCATGTAGAGCCCAAGAAAAAATCTTCATCATCAAGTTCATCAAGTAGTAAGAAAAAGAAAATTCCAGTTGTACCTCCTATGCCTGTACCTATTGTGCCTCCTAAACCTATAGAACCTAAAAAAGAGGAACCAAAGAAAAAATCTTCATCATCAAGCTCTTCAAGTAGCAAGAAAAAGAAAACTCCAGTTGTACCTCCTAAGCCAGTACCACCACCACCTAAACCACCTGTAGAACCTAAGAAAAAGTCTTCATCATCTAGCTCATCAAGCAGCAAGAAAAAGAAAACACCAGTGGTACCTCCTAAGCCTGTACCAATACCAGTGCCACCAAAACCTCATGTAGAACCAAAGAAGAAGTCTTCATCATCAAGCTCATCAAGTAGCAAGAAAAAGAAAACCCCAGTTGTACCTCCTAAGCCTGTACCTGTTGTACCTGTTGTACCTCCTAAACCTGTTGAACCTAAAAAAGAGGAACCAAAGAAAAAATCTTCATCATCAAGCTCATCAAGCAGTAAGAAAAAGAAAATTCCAGTTGTGCCACCAAAACCGGTGCCAGTACCAGTACCTCCTAAACCTCATGTGGAACCTAAGAAAAAATCTTCATCATCAAGTTCCTCTAGTAGTAAGAAAAAGGAGATTCCTATTGTACCTCCAAAACCTGTACCAGTACCACCTAAACCTCCTGTAGAACCCAAGAAGAAATCTTCATCTTCAAGTTCTTCAAGTAGTAAGAAAAAGAAAATTCCAGTGGTACCTCCTAAACCCGTTCCAGTACCAGCACCACCTAAGCCTCATGTTGAGCCAAAGAAGAAATCTTCATCATCAAGCTCATCAAGTAGCAAGAAAAAGAAGATTCCTGTTGTGCCTCCAAAACCTATACCAGTGCCAGTACCAATACCACCTAAACCTCATGTAGAGCCAAAGAAGAAGTCCTCATCATCAAGTAGTAAGAAAAAGAAAATTCCAGTTGTACCTCCTATGCCTGTGCCAATACCACCTAAACCTCCAGTAGAGCCCAAGAAGAAGTCTTCATCATCAAGTTCTTCAAGTAGTAAGAAAAAGAAGATTCCTGTTGTACCTCCAAAGCCAGTGCCAGTACCACCTAAACCTCATGTTGAACCCAAGAAAAAATCTTCATCCTCAAGCTCATCAAGCAGTAAGAAAAAGAAGACTCCAGTTGTACCTCCAAAGCCTATACCAGTGCCAGTACCAGCACCACCTAAACCACATGTAGAACCAAAGAAGAAATCTTCATCATCAAGCTCTTCTAGTAGTAAGAAAAAGAAAATTCCTGTCGTACCTCCAAAGCCTGTGCCAGTGCCAGTACCAGCACCACCTAAACCTCATGTAGAACCAAAGAAGAAGTCTTCATCATCAAGCTCTTCTAGTAGTAAGAAAAAGAAAATTCCTATCGTACCTCCAAAGCCTGTACCAGTGCCAGTACCAGCACCACCTAAACCACCTGTAGAACCAAAGAAGAAATCTTCATCATCAAGCTCTTCTAGTAGTAAGAAAAAGAAAATTCCTGTCGTACCTCCAAAGCCTGTACCAGTACCAGCACCACCTAAACCTCCTGTAGAACCTAAAAAGAAATCATCATCATCAAGCTCATCAAGTAGCAAGAAAAAGAAAACTCCTGTAGTACCTCCTAAACCAATTCCAGTAGTTCCTCCAAAACCAGTTGAACCTAAAAAGGAAGATCCCAAAAAGAAATCTTCATCTTCAAGCTCATCAAGCAGTAAGAAAAAGAAAATTCCAGTGGTCCCTCCAAAGCCAATTCCTGTTGAACCTCCTAAACCTGTTCCAATGCCAGCACCTCCAGCTCCAAAAAGACCTGAAGCACCTAAGAAAAGAAAATCATCTTCATCATCTAGTTCTTCTAGCAAAAAGAAAAAGATTATCCCTATAGTACCTCCAAAGCCTCCAGTGATTCCACCTGCTAAAGAAGAGCCTAAGAAAAAATCATCTTCTTCAAGCAGTTCTAGCTCTAGTAAGAAAAAGAAAATTCAGCCAGTTGTCCCACCCAAACCTACTCCAGTGCCAGTTGTACCTCCTAAACCAGTAGAGCCTAAAAAAGAAGTGCCTAAGAAGAAATCTTCATCTTCGAGCTCATCAAGCAGTAAAAAAAAGAATACTCCAGCGCCTCCAAAACCAGTTCCAGTAGTACCACCTAAACCTCCTGTAGAACCTAAGAAAAAATCTTCATCTTCAAGTTCTTCAAGTAGTAAGAAAAAGAAGACTCCAATTGTACCTCCTAAACCTGTTCCAGTACCTGCTCCACCTAAACCTCATGTAGAGCCTAAGAAGAAATCTTCATCTTCAAGTTCTTCTAGTAGTAAGAAAAAGAAGACTCCAATTGTACCTCCTAAACCTGTTCCAGTGCCAGTACCACCTAAACCTCATGTAGAGCCTAAGAAAAAATCTTCATCATCAAGCTCATCAAGCAGTAAGAAAAAGAAGACTCCAGTTGTACCTCCTAAACCTGTTCCAGTGCCAGTACCACCTAAACCTCATGTTGAGCCAAAGAAGAAATCTTCATCATCAAGTTCATCAAGCAGTAAGAAAAAGAAGATTCCAGTGGTACCTCCAAAACCTATTCCAGTTATACCTCCTAAGCCTGTTGAGCCTAAAAAAGAAGTACCAAAGAAGAAGTCTTCATCATCAAGTTCATCAAGCAGTAAGAAAAAGAAGATTCCAGTAGTACCTATTCCTGTGATACCACCTAAACCTGTGGAACCTAAGAAGGAAGAACCGAAGAAAAAATCATCATCATCATCTAGTTCATCAAGCAGTAAGAAAAAGAAGATTCCAGTGGTACCTCCAAAGCCAATTCCAGTAGTACCTCCAAAACCTGTTGAGCCTAAAAAAGAAGAACCAAAGAAGAAATCTTCATCATCAAGCTCTTCAAGCAGCAAGAAAAAGAAAACTCCAGTTGTACCTCCAAAACCAACTCCAGTTGTTCCACCCAAACCTATAGAACCTAAAAGGCCGGATCCTCCTGCTCCTAAAAGACCTGAAGCACCTAAGAAAAGAAAATCTTCTTCATCATCAAGCTCATCAAGTAGTAAGAAAAAGAAAACTCCAGTTGTACCTCCTAAACCTGTTCCAATAGTACCTCCAAAGCCAGTTGAACCTAAAAAAGAGCAGCCAAAGAAAAAATCATCATCAAGTTCTTCAAGCAGTAAGAAAAAGAATGCTCCAGTACCTCCAAAACCAGTTCCAGTGGTGCCACCTAAACCTCCTGTTGAACCTAAAAAAGAAGTACCTAAAAAGAAATCTTCATCGTCAAGTTCATCAAGTAGTAAGAAAAAGAAGATTCCAGTTGTACCTCCTAAACCTACTCCTGTGATACCTCCAAAACCAGTGGAGCCTAAGAAAGAAGAGCCAAAGAAAAAATCTTCATCTTCATCAAGTTCGTCAAGCAGTAAGAAAAAGAAGATTCCAGTTGTACCTCCTAAGCCTGTTCCTGTGCCAGTGC
>MPUH01000064.1:0-125680 GCA_001970955.1 Stentor coeruleus
ATACTAATATAATGTTATAGCTTAAAATTTTAAACAATAAATTATTGTTAGTATTTAGCATTTCTTATACAATTTGTCATATATTAAAAATATTTTTATCACTCATCAATTTTATAATCATATCATTTTATAACAAAATCATAGAAATCTATTAAAAACATGACCAAGTTACAAAATCAAACAATCCTATGAACTTCATTACTACAAAAATTTATATATTTCTCATACCCAAAAAAATAATCATAAACTATATCCAAAATTTATAAACAAATTTACAATATTTACTATATCCTGATAAGTAATAATTTCCTAAATATATATTCACAACTTATCATCTTTTAAACTTAGTTTTTTATCTAATTTTATCATAAAAAACAATAAGAACTGTTAAAAATAAACCTTTTCATTCAATTAAATAAACAGTTTTTTTATAAAAAAGGACAACTAATAAAAACCTCAATCAAAGTCTTACGAAATATCTGAGATTTTATTTGCATGCTGAAGGAAATAAATTTACTCCTGAAATTATTTAAATATGATAAGAATCCCAAAAAACTACGTTCCAGAAACCACTAAAGCTCACTACTCCCCCAAAGTTAACAGGATATTTAGAAAGCCAACATCAGTTAAAAGACCCTCACATAGACACAATTTAAGTGACAGTCCAAAAGTTATAGTACCTTTTCATACAAAACCTTTCAAAGCAACCTTAAAAATTGGTAGCAATAAAGACACAACAAGATTTCCAGCAACTTCACTTGTATCTCCCAAAACTAAACCATCCGCAATAACATCTCGTCCAAAAACATTCGGCATATCAGATTTCGCAGAAGCTAGCTCAATGCTAAACACATCTGAATTACCAACAAAACAAAAATATTCCGATTCAGGAATCCCAACAGAACAATTACTCCAAAGCTATTCTTCTAGAGCAAGTGTTCAATATGAAGAAATAATGGAGTTATGGAAAACTATAAAAATTCCTTCAACGCCTTCAAGCATTTTAAAGTTATTTACATCACAACTATCTTCATATGAGCAAAATGAAATCTTAAGCTATAATGAAATTTATTATATAGGTATTGGTTCTAAAAAAATAAAAAACAATCTAAATGCGGCGAATTATGGATATGATGATGAAAGAGGGGATTTTAAAGTTATTATAGGGGATCATATAAGCTATAGATATGAAATACTTAAAATCCTTGGACAAGGGAGTTTTGGGCAAGTATTACGTGTTTATGATTATAAGGAAAAACAGAAAATCGCATTGAAAATCATTAGAAACAAAAGCAGATTCCATAAACAAGCTATGGTAGAAATAGAAGTCTTAAGGTTTCTTAGAGAAAAAGACCCAAAAAACAATCATTGTGTAGTTCATTTAAATGACAACTTCATTTTTCGCAAACACGTTTGCATAACTTTTGAACTTCTAAGCATCAACCTTTACGAGTTCTTAAAATCCAACAAATTCCAAGGCATAACCTCAACACTTATAAAACGATTCGGATGGCAAATCCTTCAATCTTTATATCTTTTAGATGAACATGATATAATCCATTGCGATTTAAAACCTGAAAATATTTTATTACGTCATCCAAACCATTCAGCAATAAAAGTTATAGATTTTGGGTCATCATGTTTTGGGGATAAGCGTCTTTATACATATATTCAAAGTCGTTTTTATCGAGCTCCAGAGATAATATTAGGGATTCCATATACAACTTCAATAGATATATGGAGTTTTGGTTGTATTCTTGTTGAACTTCATACAGGGTATCCTCTTTTTCCAGGTGAGAGTGAGGCTGAGCAACTTTTATGTATAATGGAAGTATTAGGGGTAACTCCACCTGATGTATTATCAAAATCGACTCGTGCTGAGTTGTTTTTTAACTCATTAGAACCGAAAATTGTGGCGAATTCCCGAGGGAAAAAACGTCTTCCTGGGAATAAAAACTTAGATAGTATCCTTAAAGAAGCTGATCAAGGTATGATTGATTTAGTAAAAAAATGCCTTGAATGGGACCCAGAGAAAAGAATCACCCCAAAAGAAGCATTGGCTCATGAATGGATGCAAAATCAAGTACGTATTGTTAAAAACTCAAGCTCTAGGTTTGCAAGTATCCAGAAAACCTCAACACCTAGGCATAATAAACGTCTAAGTGCTGATGATATTGTCCAAACCTCTACAACAAAAAACATAGGCGACAAATCCTTTGTTTTTATATAAACTTAGGGTAAATAAACATATTATATTTAACAATCAATACCATTAAGCATTTTTTCCCTTGTAGACTTTAAATACGCTCTTACATCTTGGATTTGATTCCTTGGGATTGCTAGTAAAAAGTCTTGAAGTTCTTTTAAAGCTGTATCGTTAGTATCTTCATACCAAGATTTAATAAGAATCCCATTTTCTCTTTGAAGCTGGAAATTTTCAGCAACATTATCAACGATTATAACTTTGCTTAAATCCCTGCCAAGTTTTTTAAGGTCTTTTAAAAAATAATTACCAGCAGGAACGGTATGATGACGATATAATCTGTATGTTATAAGCTTATTTTTATCTAAATCATCAAGTATCCAATCAGCATAATCTTGTATAGCTGCAGTGAAAATTACGATCTCAAAGTTTTTTTCTAAAGCTTGTAGAAACTCATTAACATATGGCCTTATAAGATATTTACCACGATTTTCAGTGTCAATATAATGAACTAAAGTTTCATCAAGGTCTAAAACTAAAGTATATATTTTATTAGGTGTCTCAGGTAAAAATGGGCTTTTTAAAGTATTTTCAAGCTTTTCAGAGTTTTCCCTCTTGACACCAAAAGCTTTTTCAATCAGACTTCTAGATTCAGAAATTGTTATCCCTTTATGTCTTATAATCTGTAATACTGAAAGTTTTAAACATCTAGCTGTAGGATCATCAGTCCTACTTATGAAATTTCTACACATTTTTTTCATATTGTTGACTATAAGTTGATTGTAATGATCTAAAAAAGTTGTATTATCAATATTATGTTTTCTGAGTTTCTTTTCTTTGATTATTTGTCTAAGTTTTAAAGCCCATGTATTTGTGTTATCTGAAGGAACACGGCTTAGGACGAATTTTGTGAGGATTAAAAAGCCTTGGTGGATACTGAAAATTATGGATTTTATAAGAAGGGCCATTTCATGGTTAAGTGAATATTCTGATATGAAATAATGGGTTAAAGAAATCCCAACAGCTTGAAGGACCATTGAGTATCTTATAGCATCTCTAGTTCTTTCATCTCGATATAAAAGACTGACTTGATTTAAAGTATTTTCTGCTGTCATTTCATAAACTTCTTCACATGCTGGGAGGACTGAGTTAGGATTGTTGAATTTGTCTAGAATTTGTGACAGGTTTTGCTCTATGATTATTAAGTCTTCAAGGTTTATCATAAAAGGAGATTCTTTGGTTTCTAGGGTGTAAGTTTTTTCTATTGATGAAGCGTTTTTTGGAGCTGAGGAAATACGAGGGAGGAAATCTTTTTCTATCAGTCGAGCAGGGGATGTAAAACGGTTTTTGAATTTACCTCCTGGGCTTAGTGAATTCTTGTATATTCGTCGAAATGACATTTGTATTAAAAATATTTTTAACAGTTAAAAGGAATTAGGAGTAAAGGTTGAAAGGGTTTTTGGGTTTGTAGATTTTTATAGAGTTTATTTGTCGGGATATTTTCGGGTTTTGATATGGAGTTGTGGTTTTTATAGGATTTTAGATATGCGATGAATTATTTTATTGGGTGTTTATGGGAAAGGAAAAAGCTGATGGTTTTTATGATGAGTTTAGATAGTGGCATTTTTATGAGATGATTTTGTAAAATTAGATTTTTCAGTGGTTTGAATATTTTTTAATGCATTTTGTTAGTGACTAGATAGAATTTATGATGACTTATGATATTCTGTAATTGTTTATAAAATAATCTTATTTTTCATGTTTATAAATAAACAAACTAGTTCAATATATAATTTTATCCTATAAACCCATTATTATAACTTTATGCGATTTTTAAGCCATATTCATATGTATCTTTCCATGTTAAAATCTCACAACTTTCCAAAACTCTCCCTAATCCTCCTCCATCATCAATCCTCAAATGATTTCCTTTATGCCTCTTCCATCCATATCCAAATTTTCTTACCCTAAATCCTCCTACATCTAAAACATTAACAACTACCTCAAAACCCAAGTTAAAATCCTAAATTCTTCCTAATCATTATTTTATCCATCTCAAATTCCCTAACTAACCCGCCAACTCTCTTTATTTTCATTATCCTAAAAATTATTATACATATTCTTATGCAAGGAAATACAAAATGCTACTGTGCTTATTCAGCGCCAAGTAAAATCTTAGATGGTTTCTGTAATTCATGTTTTGGTAGACTTGGTCTTGATAAAGATTCCCGTTGCCAAACACCAAACCCAGGACTTAAACCTGAAAGTCTTGAAGATTTCATTAGACTAAAATCAGAAATCTCAGAAAAAGCTTACATGCAGACAATAAAAGTTATGAATCTACTAAAATCTACCTCAGGACCTTTTTTACCTGAAAGACTTCATCATAAACGATCAATAACCTCAAACAAACCAGATTCAATTGCTTATATTATCCCAGAAGAAAGGACTGGTATTAGGAAAATAAACCATTTACACACAGAATCACATCCTAATGCTAAAGCGTATAACATTTCAAAATTAGGGGCTTCGAAATCTCAGAGTAATAACTTGGAGATTAGTAAAATTCAAAGTTTAGACAAAAGTAAATTGCTTAGTTTTAAGACTATTGGGTCTATACATCATGATAGAGTTTTATCTTCAAAAGTTACGAATATACCAATTTCCCCAATAAATAGTGCAAGGTTTCCTAGTATATCTGAATATCCTGAGGCTATATGTAGGAAGAGTGAAGAGCTTCCGAAGTATATGTCGAATGAGTTTATACATGTTGGTCATACAAATTCTGTTAATAGTATAGCGTTACTTCAAGGGAGGATTTTCACTGCAGGCCACGATTACAACATAATATCCTGGCCTCGTCTTGATCCTAAATATCAAGTAAACATGGCCAAAATCAACCCGCATTCTATACAAAGAGCCCATTCTAGACGTATAAATGCTCTTGAAACCTTAGGTGGGCGTATACTTATATCAGCTGGATGTCAACATAAAATCCTTATATGGAGCTTATCCCGTGACTTGGAATTAACTTCAATTATAGACTCTCAAGAGAAAAACACAAATACATTACTTGCCACATCACAAAAAACATTAATATCTGCAGGTTCAGAAGGAATAATAAAAATTTGGGACATCGAATCAAGAATATTATCTAAATATTATCCAGAACATGATAAAAGTGTTAATGCAGTTGTACAAATCAATCCATCAGTATTTTTATCAGGATCAGATGATTGCACTGTTAAACTTTGTGACTTGAGAACTTCTAAAAGCCTTTGTACGTATATGCATAATGGGTCTGTTACAAGTTTGATTTCATGGGATGATAAGAGTTTTTTTTCTGCATCGGAAAAACTAAGGGTAAAATACATATAGAAATGGGATTTAAGAAGCTCGTATGCTGTTAATGTTTATAAATCCGATGAGATTTCTGCTATGGAAAAGGTTAAAGGGAAACTTGTAACTGGGGGGAAATTCCTCACAGTCTGGGAAGATGATGTTCCTGGGATAATCAACACAAAAAACAGCCGCATAAACTGCATGAAATACAATTTTCTTAGTGATTCATTATACTTAGGCTGCAGCGATTCTTCGGTAATTGTAATTTTTATATAGGCTCTGAAATTTAGTTACTGCTAATTTTATATGAAACCTTATTAAAAAACTTTTTTGTAATAATTATCAATTCATACATCTTTTATAGGCTTTTTTGGCTTATAAGCTTTTCTAAATAATTATTTGTTTCTTTCATAATATTTTTGTTGACTGTTTTATTATGCATTTGATTTTTTGAAAGCGTAAAAACATTAAAACACTATAAAAACTATAAAAAATAACACATGATCTTCAATATCAAACCTCCATTCCACCTTTGTAAATTTCCCCTCTATTCTTAAATATAACAACAATTTCAAAAAACCTCATATAAAAAATTAAAATGGCAAATCGTAGAGAAACAGCATTAAGCAAAATCGAGCAGAAAATATTCAAAAACACTTTTCTTAGTAACTCTAACGATCTTCGCTTTAAAGACGATACTAAAAAATCTCAACTAAGCATAACAAGCAAACAGCAAAGCTTATATTTCCCAAAAACATTTGATATATCACAAATAAGTCAAGTATCAAATCATCAATTAGACTTAATAAGATTATTTGCTGTACAAGAACTAGATTTAAGTGGAATTAGTTTTAACATGACAAATGAGACTGTTGAGAATCTCCAAGAAACAATAAAATTATCAACAGCAGGCTCAGTAATAACCCTTCCACCACGTAAAATTCAATTTTCATACCTTATGATAACATCACCAATAACCCTTAAAGGTCTTCCAGGTACATGTATTGAAATAACTCATGGGTCAATAATCGTAGACTTTTCTAGCCATTCTCGTGAAAGCATTATCTGCAGTGATACCGAAACAGCATTAATATGTGAAATTGCTTTCCAATACACCCTCGACAACTCATTTAAACCCAGTTCTGCAACCCCACCAGTCCTCATAATCCTAGACTCAAATCACACATATTTAGAAATCAGAGATTGCGATCTTCGTAGCAATAATCATGATCCTCAAACCCCAAATGATGAAAATGCATATTTTATAGAAGATTCATGCTTTTGGGTTAATGGTATTGGATATAAAAAGTCTATAAGTAAAAACTCAATGAGATTTGTAAGCTCATTATTTATAAGCTCATGCAATATAAGCAATTTCTATGAATGTTGTAGAGCTGGGGTAAATAGTTCATTGATTATAGAAAAGTCGCATATTGCTGGGTGTTGTGGAAGTGCTGTTAATGTTATGAACCCAAGGGAATTAAGTATAAAACATAGTGTTATGGATAAAATAGAAAAAACAGCTATTGATGTTAATATAATAACAGATCCTGCTGCGGGGATTGCCCTTGGGACTTCAAGGACTGAGTCTTTGAACTCACTGCAGAATGAAAGGACACTTGTTATTGAAGGAAATGATATTAGAAACACAGGAGGGTATGGGATTAATTTGTGGTGTGATAATGTTTCATATTACCCGATACAATGCCGAGTGGCTCAGAATAAGATTTCTAATTGTAAAAAGGAAGGTATCGCTGTAAGACACTTAAATATCTCAAGTTTATTAATAGACTCTAATGAATCCTCAGAAAACGAAGGTACAGGCTACTGGTTACAAAAAGTTAACGCAAACAAGCTTCGAGTTTACAACAATCGTAGTTATGATAACTATTCAGGTTATGGTCTTTATATCTACGATACTGGAGGTGTCATCAAAAACAATGAATTTATACATAATACCCTAGGAGGTATAATGGTTGTAGGTGCATCAAAAGGTACAAACACAAACTTATATATAAAAAACTCCTTAATTCAATGTAATGGAGAAAATGGCATTACAATCATGGATTATTCTCGTGGGAGTATTCATATAAGCCATTGTAACATAAGCGAAAATTCCCATGATGGTATTTATTTAATTCAAACCCGTGATTTTTATATCGATAAACATAAAAACAAACAAAACACTTCAAATGCCCATGTTAAAATCCGTTCATGTGAACTTAACAATAATACTGCATATGGTTTAAACATAGTAAAATTCCGTTGTACTTTAGAAAAAATACATCTATCAGAAAATCAACAAGGGAATATTATGATAGCAGAAGATACAAAACAATATGTTGAGTTTCTAGATGATAATAAAGTTGATGTTAATGTCCAAGTGGGACAGAACTGCGTTATAAAAGAGAAACCAGGGCTATGCGGGAGGAATAGACATAAATGTTACATTTTTTAGACTGTGATTTCATTAAGATGTATAAGTAAATATGAAAAAAAATGCTTTGAAGGATTTAATAGGATTCAAAACTGTGAAAGCTTTTGGAAATCCTAGCTTAGGACTTACTGCGCTTTGTTCGCCTTTACGGGGTAATGTTGGCCCTTGTTTAGCTAATGGACCTGTTCCTAAAAGGATAAATTCTAAAAGACATAGTGAAAAGCCTAGAGGGACATCTGAAAAAACCAATATCAAAGGTAGTAATATTGTTACAACTAAAGCGGGATCATTAAGAAAAATCACCCCTTTGAATAAAAACCCTGGGAATAGAATTGCTAGTAATAGATTGAAAAGGACTGGAACTGGTATTGGAAAAGATAGTGAAATATTACAAGAATCAAATACTCAGCAAATAAGAGATGGTGTTGTATTGAAAGGATATAGTAAAGAAAGCTATCTTAAGGATAAAACTGATGAGGTTGGGGCACAGAATTCAGCTTTTAGTGAAGAATCTTTTGATTGTATGAGTTATTTAGATGATGAGTTTAAAAATAGTTTTGTTATGACGTCGAATTTGCTTTATGGAGATTGTGAGGATGCTAGTGAGTTGGGGAAGAAGGTGGGGAAAAGGGCAGGGCAGAAGTATTGTGTGAAAAAATGATTTAATTGATATGATTTTAATTTACTGTTTATATTTTGAAAGAGAGGATTCTTATTTGAATAGAGGTTAGGGTAGTTGTGGAGTTAATGTATATGAAATATAGTAAAAATGCGCAGTTTCGTTATTTTTTTATATTCGATAATTTGTAATAACAATAAAAACTTACTTTTTTTCTATTTCTCCCTTCTGACTCTATCAAAATATAAATATACTCCTTATATTTTACACACAAAATACTTTTTATTATTAAATCCTCAACTCCATGACCTTTTAAACCATACCCATTTATAACTCCCTCTTATAATACACTTCCTACCATAAAACCTAAAAAATCCTTAACAACTTCTCTTCTCTTCTTTACCCCGACATCTGACCTATTATCTCAATAATAATATATAAAATGTCAAGCATTTCTCTTCTCAAGCACCCAAAACTCTACCTCCAGCTTCTCTATCGAGCAATAAGCCGTGTAGTCAAACGTATAGTTTCCAAACTTATAGACTACACCTTATTAATCCTCTTAACATTTTATATACTCTTTATGTCCTATATCCTTCCAGGACCTCATCAAACAGTAACTTTTATTTAGTATATGAATTTATGTCTAGAAATAATAGAATACATTATCTGGTGGGTAGGTTTAGGAATACTCTCATCAATAGGTTTAGGAACTGGTTTACACACATTTGTAATTTTCTTAGGTCCATTTATAGCAAAACTCGCTTCAGTTTCTTCTTTATGTTCAACAATTCCTGAGTTAAAACCAAGTCGATGGGCTTTTAAATACTTTGAAGATTGTTCATCACCTGGTTCATCTGATTTATCAAGTATTATTTTTGCTGTACAACTTGAAAGCTTTTTATGGGGTTTTGGTACTGTACTTGGAGAATTACCTCCTTATTTAGTTGCTAAAGGAGCTCGTTATGATGATGATCAGGAATATAATGAAGAAGGGAAAATAAAACAGTTTTTAAGAGAAGCTTTACAGAAATATGCTTTTATTACTTTATGTTTGTGTGCTTCAGTACCAAATCCACTTTTTGACCTTGCTGGGCTTATGGCTGGGCATTTTGGTATACCGTTTTTTGAGTTTTTTATCGCTACGACTATTGGGAAAGCTATTGTTAAGGTACAGATTCAGGTTTTTTTTGTGTGTTTGTTGTTTAGTGGGAATAGGTTGGAAGTGTTTTTTGGGGGGATTGAGAAGAATTTTAAGTTTTTTGGAAGTTTTTTTACGGATATTATCAAGAAACAGAAGAATGCGAATTTTGCTAAGGGTGGAGGGGAGAAGAATGTTTTTGGTATGGTTTGGGAAGGGTTTATTGTATTGATGGTGATGTTTTTTGTTGTCAGTTTAGTGAATAGTGTGGTGAAAAGGGAGTATGTAAGGGTTATTTAGAAAATTAAACGTGGAGAAGAGGAGATACCTATGTCGCTGATAAAATTTGAGTAAAATTCGGTTTCTAATGCTTTTGACTTAAATTTATTAACAGGTTTAGAATTTTATCTTTAATATCTGCATGACAAATTATTAGGACTTATTATTAAAATATTTTAAAAAAATCGCGAAACTAACTATTACAATAAAAAAACATTAACTTTAATATAACTAAAAAACCAAAACTAATTATGCATTCTTTAAAAAAAATACAAACATTCATATAAATAAAATCCTAATATCCTCTACTCTAAATTTAAACCCAAAAAACATTTATACCAATTAAAATCCAAACCTAGTACCGAAAATCATTATAATCAAATCAACCTTAACACCCTAACACCCATTTAAATAAAATCCAACATAATCTTAAAATTCTAACATCTATTCTAATCCATATCATCTTAACAAAATCCTTAAAACCCACACAATCTAAACCTCTCTCTATAATCCTAACCTAAAAAACCCCATAAATTCAAATGGTTATAAATATGGCACAATATGGAAAAGCTGAATATTGGGAAGAAAGGTATACCAGAGATGCTGAACCTTTTGATTGGTATCAAAGGTGGAGTGGTATAAAAGATGTAGCAACCCAATATATCTCTGCAACACAGCAAATATTGCATGTAGGCTGTGGGAATTCACGATTAAGCGAAGAGATGTACGATGACGGATATTTGAATTCAATAAACATCGATATAAGCCAAGTTGTTATAAAAGCAATGCAGGAGAAATATAGAGATAAGACTTCTATGAGATATCTGCATATGGACTGCAGGAACATGGAGTTTGAAGATAAAACATTTGACGCGGCTATTGATAAAGGGACTTTAGATGCTGTACTTTGTGGAGAGAACTCGACTGCACATGCTCAAAAACTCATTTCTGAAGCATATAGAGTACTTTCTCCGACTGGGGTTTATATTGTTATTTCTTATGGACAACCTCCACATAGATATCCGTATTTGGATAAACCAGAGTTTAATTGGGAAATAACAGTACATCAAGTACAAAAGCCTACTATTGCTTCGAATGCGGCTTTGGCTACGGATGATAAAGATCAGCCTAATGTTCACTATATTTATGTGTGCAAGAAAAGAGGCAATGATTCTTAATTAGATAAAAGTTCACTTAGAATATTATTAGTAGAAATGGTGAGCTAGTAGGTTGGGTTTTTTATTAGGAAAGTTAATATTAAAATAAAATCAACTGCCTTAGCTTTTTTGCATTTAATAATCGATTGAAATTTAAATTTTCCATAACCCCATTAGCTAAGCTTAAATATGAATAAAACTTATATTTTTTATAAATGTTCTAATTATTTAAAAGATTGTCAAAGTTCACAACTCCAAAAAAACCTTGAAGCTCTAAGTGTAAATTCTGAACATGAAAAAAAGAGAATTTATGCACTTAGATAAACAAAAAAAAATTCTTCTAAAACATTAGCTTCATCTTTGCTACTGTACGTTCATCTATTAAATGCTATGGAAAAAAACTAGAATTATAAACAAGCACATTAAACTAAACAAAACAAATTACAAAAATTGACAACTACTGCAAGCAAATAAATACCGAATTGAAAAATCAATGCATAAGCAGTCTCTCAATGCTATCATAATAGCTTTGATAGAGCTTCAAAAAATTACAAGTAGCCAATACGAAGAAATCACAACAAAAAAGTATCAAGATAATGAACATCAAAAAAAAATCATATAATCAGAGCCAAAAACACAAATCAACACCTAAAATACAACGAAAAAATATTTAATCTTTCTGTTATGTTTAAAAACAGCATATATGAAGCAAGATCATACTATGAAGATACCAAATATTCAGCTCAATACATTGAATTTAAAAGCTTCCTCAGTAATTTGCAAAAACTTCTAATCATTCAACAATAAACAAAAAGCGTCAAATTGATTATTATATTAATTACCACATATTAATATAATGAATAACTCTAATATATAACAATATGCATTATTTAAGAAACTCTTTAATATATATACTTTTTATATCTAATTTTAATAAACTTTTATACACATTTAACCTTTATTTTTAACTATAAAATTACACATTATTTTAGCATTCCGACACAATAGATTACATACACAAATATTTAATATAAAAATGGGTGATATGGAAGTTTACATAAACTATTAATAAAAAGTAATTTTTATTGATGCTTATACAAAATACGCTATAAAAATGTATGTTAATCATATTCATACAAAATAATATATAAATTTATACCCAAACATACAATATATGGTATAAAAGTGGGCATTAGATATAAAAATCATTAGGATTTAATTGTAAAAATTAAAATTTTCATAATGGTTGGTGCAAATATTATAAATTGCCGCAGTGAGGACTCAATTTGAGAATGAACTCAGACAGAAACTCTCTCAAAAATCAACAGCGCACATATCCGAAGAGACTGTATTAATTCGCGCATTCAAATACTTTGATTTAGATAACAGTGAAGCCGTAGATTTTGATGAATGGAAAAAAGCTTTAGAAAAAATTGGCATGGTTTTGCCATCCCCAGTAGCTAGCCAGGATCTTTTTAAATACTACGATACTGATGGATCAGGATCTTTGGACTATAAAGAATTCAGTATTTTAGTAACTGGGCAGAATTCCCACAGTCACCTTCGAAAAATGCTAGCCTTTCAGTAAGACAAGAAGGTGAAGTTGCAATACAAAAACTCAGAGATCAACTTGCTTCACATGGAGGAAAGGGATAATCGGCCTAGCACGTCAATTCAAAATCATGGATGATAGCAATTCTCATGAACTCGACATGCCGGAATTCACAAAAGCTTTAAGAGACTACCGAGTTGAAATTTCAAACAACGAAATACAAGCATTATTCAAATACATCGACCGCAATAGATCAGGAGCAGTCAACTATGATGAGCTTTTAATCATATTCAATATAAAAAAACCATATAAAAAAAACCCATAACCTCAAACTAAACATTATGATCCGTCAAAGGACCAATAAACGATTTTCGCAAAGCTCTTGTCGCCCAGGCTTTCAATACACTTGATGCTGACAATTCTGGGATTCTCGACATAAACGATGTGAAAAGGTTCTACAATGCAAAAGGTCATGCTGATGTAAGAAGCGGCAAAAAGACCGAAGATGAAGTTTTTGGTGAGTTTTTAGAGACTTTTGAAATGCACCATAATCTTGATGGAGGAACAAATGGCCATAGAGTTATAAAAGAAGAATTTGATGAATATTATAACAATATTTCTATGAGTATTGACAATGATCAATATTTTGAACTTATGATGAATAATGCTTGGAAACTATCTGAATCTCCAGCTTATACAAAAAACAAAGCATGGAAAAATTATGAAGAAGATAAAAAAGATCAGCCTCCAAGAGGTAAAAGGAAACAACCTCTAAGCAATGGGAATAATAAACCATCATCAGAAGCAACTATGCCAAGAGGATCTGAGGATTTATTTGATAATTTTAGAGCTAAATTAGCAGCTCGTGTTTCAAGAGGGATAATTGGTATTCAAAGACAATTTAAAATTATGGATGATGATAATTCACATTCTCTTTCATTAAATGAGTTTAAAAAATGATGTAAGGATTTTAGATTGAAGTTTCTGATTCAGATGCGAATAAGTTGTTTAATATTATTGATCATGATAGAAGTTGAGTTATTGATTATGATGAACTTATAAGGGCAATCTGTGGACCTATAAATCAAAACAGAATAAACAGTCAAAAAGCATAGATCAAACTAGACAAAGATTCTAGTGGTATTATTGATATAAATGATTTAAGAGAAGTTTATGATGCTAGAGGCCATGGAGAAATTGATTGTGAAGAATTTGTTCATAGAGTTAGAGGGCCTATGAATAATTCTAGGAAACAATTGGTAACTCAAGCGTTTAATAAATTAGATAAGAATCGTAATAGGATTGTAGAGATTGATAATATTAAAGGTGTTTATAGTGCTGGTGGACATCCTGAGGTTAGGTCAGGAAAAAAAACTGAGGATCAGGTGTTGTGTGATTTTTTAGATACTTTTAAAACGTATCATGCTATGCTTAAAGGTGGAGAAGGGGGGAATTCTCGGGATTTCAGGGTTACTGTGGATGAGTTTATGGAGTATTACTCACAAAATTATTATTTTATATATAATTTAGATATCAACTTACATGTTTCTGCTAGTACCGACGATGACAGGTATTTTGAACTTATGATGAAAAATTCATGGAACTTTGAAGGTAAGACTTATGAAAAAGGCTAGGGAGCTGATATGAGTAGTCCAGCAAAACGTACCCTTAGTTAGATATTTAACATTTTAGTTAATCCTATTTTTATATTATCCCTGAACTAATATTATAAGTAAACTTATAAGTAAAACTATAAATGCTCCAATAGCAGCCATAAGCCAAAAATATGATTTTTTTTCACTTATTTGTACTCTGGTTTGTGGTTTGAATATCTCACTTCCAACAACTTCGTTTATTGAGAGTCCTAATAAATCTTTTATGTTTTTTATTGAGTTATTTGTAGTCTCATGTTCCATAAGATAGTCACAGACCATAGGATTTTCTGCGGCAAAGATTCTTTTTGGTAATTGAAAAGACTCATCAAGCAGGTTACTTTTGAACATTTTTGCAACAAAAATCCTATTTTTCATAGTGCTTATCAGGTCATTTTTCACAGATTTGATTGCGTCGTCGATTGAAGTCCCTTCACAGACTACAGCCCTAGACTCAATAAGCCCTTTAATTCTCATGTAAGGATTTTTCAAGTTTTTGCATGGAGTTTTAGTGTAAATATGCACAGGCTGCTCAACAGAAGTGATTTTCTTACTATCCACAAACTTAACAACAGACTCTTTTACTATCTCATCCCAGACCATCAGAACATCATCAATTTTCCCAATCTCATCATTAGAAAAATCCAACAAAATCGGCACTTTGCAATTAAGCCAACACAGCATCGGAATTTTCCCTTCATTTACTGGAACTACAGCATTACCATTATCAATGAAATTTAAAACCCTTGCAATAGGTTTAAGTCCTTTATTTACATCTAAATGCAAATGTAATAAAAATTTATGCTGAGTAACTTTGTGAATAGATTTTAATAAAGATGAGATTTCTTGGCTTAAAGGATGAAGGGATTTTTTTTCGAAAAGGTTTTCTGTAGAATTTGTGAAAATACCAAGGATTTGATATGATGGGACTAAGAGGCTGTGGACTTGAGTTGCATGTTCGATAATCCATTGTTTTATACTGAAGTTCCCGTTTTTGAAGTTTAAGAGCTCGGCTAGGGTTTCTGGGAGTTGGTATTCGATAGAAGGCATTGGGGCGAGGGTTGATATGAAGGTTTTAAGCCCTAGGATGCCAATTACTAGGCCGAGTTTGCCTTGTGTTTCAAGGCCTGGGACAATTGTTAGAGAGTCCATTTATCAGGGTTATAATAGGACATATAAAAAAAATCATTTTTATACAAAGCTTAAAATCCTAAAACTCATACTAAAATACTATATCATTTCCCTTCAACAACCAAACAATTATCTTAAAAATTCCCATTAATCCACATCAAAATTGATTCAAAAAAAATCAAAGTTAATTTTAAATATCATAGCATAAACATCACAATTTTTTTAAACCCTACCTTTTGAAAACTTAAAATATTCTGATTATAATTATCAATTCTTTAAGTATTATTTTTGAATATCCATATTATTGATACCAATAAGAATAAAATTATTAATAAGTCATCACATAATATGCAAGTGTTAAAATACCCAAGAAACCATAGAACATTTTCTTCAAATGGTGACTATGTTGATCAAGACACATCAATACAATCAAATCCTAAACCAAACTACTCGTTTATTATACGTACAAAATCAACAGGTAAAACAAAAAGGTCTCCAGGTTTATCATTGAAGTTGAAAAATGTACATAACACTAAGTCTAGATTTTCAAAAATAATGCCGAAAAAATACTCGTTTGATCATGAAAAACTGTCAGATGATCATTGGGCTTCCCGGCTTAAAGTATCGATATTTGAAGAAGAAAACTCCAAACTTAAAAATCGCCTGGCTGAACTAACACAGATTCAAGAAATAGAATCTAATAAAGAAGCCCCTAAAATGAAGAAAAAAATTAGAAAACTTCAAAATAAGCTCATATCATTTGAAGACGAATATTTGACACTTAAATCTAATATAAAATCTTCAAAAATTACGGAATACGAAAAACAAATCCAAGACAGTTTAGAAGAAGCTAAAAGACTTATGTACCTCTTAGGTAAAATCACAAGTGAAAACCCAAGCATGCATTTTGGCGAATTCGAAGGCCATAAATCACAAATTTCCAACGAACTTCAACTGTTACGCAAAGAAAACCTTCATTTAAACAGGCTCACAACCCAAGCTCTTCATGACCTTGACATTCTCAAAACCAAACTAAGCACTCTAGAAAACCACAAACAAAAGAAAATCCTCAAAGCCAAAATTAGTAAATTAAAAGTCCAAAAACTCGAAGTCCAAAAAATCTCAGACAAACAAACCGAGGACTTTTCAATAATCAAAAACGACTTAACCTCTAAAATCTTCAGCCAAAAAGAAATCAACAATAATAAACTTTATGAATTAGACCTAAATGAACGAAGACTAATCCATCAAGACAAAATAATAAACGAAATGAAGCAAAAACTAGAAATGTTTAAATTAGCAAGTAAAGCAAAAAGGACACAAACATTTATGTCTTTAAAAATCAGAGAAGAAGTATTTACAAAACTCATGAACCCTCCAAGGTTATTAGTGAAAATTGACCAGGTTTTAAGGAAAAAGAAAATGATTATTGCAGTTTTCCTATCTTTAATAGATAAGAATAATAGTGGACTTATGCATACTAATGCATTTATAGCAGGGATGAAGACTTATGGTTTAAAAATAAAACAAAGGCATATAAAAGAGATTTCTAAACTTTTAGGATCTGATTTTACATATATTCCATTAAGGAAAATAGAGGAAATGTTTGATAAATACAAGTATGATAATGCATATAAAAGTTCATCAAGTGAAGATGAAGAACCTAAAGGGTTAAAAAACCGTAAAAATCATGTTGTGGCACCTGTTGTTATGATTCCTTCTGAGATTAAAAAAGAAGAAGCTAAGCCTTTACCTTCACCTATAAAGATAATTGAAAAAACTTTAACTGTTGTTAGTGCTTATGAACTTACTGAGATACTTGATGAGATAAAAGAAAAAATGTATTTATCGAAACTCCCTAAAAACAAACTTGTGACTGCGCTTTTTGGGTATGATTTTGACCCTGATGAAGGGATTAATATAGGAGCGCTTATGGATTTCCTGGCAAAATCGCATCTCAACTTGAAAAATGAACATAATAATTGGATGCTTGCTAGGTTTTTATTAGAAACTGAAGGATTAAAAACTATAAAAGAAAGCGAAATCTTAAAACTTAAAGGAACTATCAGGGATTTTAACAGAAAACTCGCTAGGATCCTCCCTGACTGGGAAGTATTTTCTGATAGCGAAATCGACACTTTTAGGAATATCCTCAACGATCAGATGATGAAAAACTATAAAAGAATCTTAAAAGCTATTGAAGATATCGACAAAGCCCAAGAGAAGAAAATCGAGTTTATTCGTTTTCAGAATCTACTAAGAAATCTTGATATAAATTTTTCTGAAAGGATGAATTTTTGGATTATGATGGAATTAGGTATAAAAGTTAAACAAGACAAATTTGAGTATAGTAGTTTTTTAAAGAAATTTGATGAAAGTGAACAGAATTTAAATGTTAAAGATAATGGGTTTGGGAAGATGAATAGAAGTCCAAGGGATAGCAGAGGATTGATAATTATTGAAAGTTTGAAAAGCTTAGTGAATAGGCTTAATCATACTCGGAATACATGTTTTTTTAAAGTTAATGATATTTTAACTGCTGAAGAATTTACTTCTCTTCTTTATAAAATTGATACTGTTATGCCGCCTAATACAGTTAATGCGTTTATTAATGAGTTTTCAGTTCAGAAAAATGTTAAAAGTAAGGAAATTGATATGAAGAGTTTTAGTAGAAAACTTAAGGAAGCTGGGCTTGAAGATTTTGCTAATGAAAAAATGGAGATTGAAAAAAATGATGAGGATGGGCGAAAGAATAAGGCTCAGAATCAAGTTGGGGAGAAGGAAATTGAGATAAATGATAAAAAGGATGATGAAAATATTATAGAAAATTATATGGAGAAAAATGAGGTAAAGGAAAATGAGGATAAAAATGAGATAATGGAAAATCAGAATAAATATGATATAGAAAAAAATAAGGATAAAAATAAAGAGAATGATGAGGATGTGAAAAAAAATGATGATGTAGATGTAGAAAAAGTTATTAAAAAAGATGAAAATATTAATGATGGTAAAAAGGATGGAAATAATGAAGAGCGTAAAAAAGATGGGAATAATGAAGAAGATATTAAAGAAGAGAATGAAAATTATAGTGTAAATGATTTTGAAAAAGATCTTGAAAATTCTTATGAAAAAAAAATGAATCAGGATTTAAGCGGGGGTGTAGAAAAGGAAGTAGAGAAGGATATAGAAAAAGATATGGAAAAAAAATTAAAAAAAGAAAACGAAATAGCATGTGAAGATAAAAAAGACTATGAAGTTAAAGAAGAAAACAATTACGAAGAAGATTTTTATAACGAAAAAGAAGAAGAAAATGATTATAAAGAAGATTTTTATAACGAAAAAGAAGAAGAAAATGATTATAAAGAAGATTTTTACAATGAAGAAGAAGAAAATGATTATAAAGAAGATTTTTACAATGAAAAAATAGAAGAGAATACTTTTGAAGAAAAAAACGACCTGATACAAGAAGTGCATGAAAATCCAAAAGACTTAAAAGAAGCTACAAATCACAAAGAAGAACACAAAAATGATTTATGGGAAAAAACAGAAATCCATGAACCCCAAATCAAGAAAATATTATCAAATGAAAAACCCAAATTATCAAAAATATACAAAAGCGATGATTTTTCTGAAGAACCCGAAGAACTAAGCGAAATCCACGATAAAAACCATCAATTTTCACCAAAGCCATTAAAAAACTCTCCCAAATCGCCAATATCAATCCCATTCTCCCCTCATATATCTGAATCTAGATTCTCAACATCTTCTCCTGATCCTCATCCACACATTTCTTTAATGCAAGAACCAGATGAAGATATTCAACCAGATTCTGATATAGACAATTATGATGAGAAAAACGAAGAACATTATTCAAATTCTTTTGCATCAAATAAAAATAATGAAAAAATAATGCAACATCACACAAAAAATGTTACAGAACTTGAGTTTGTTGAATATGGAATCGCTTTAGGTAAATAATGTTAATTAACAGTTTTGAATGATAAAATTAGGTATTTAGGGTTTTAGATTTAAATAGGATGGGTTTATTTTTTTTAGGATTTTGGTTTGATTTTAATAAGAATTTTAGATACTTTATAAGTTTTTATTGAGGATGAAATTTTATAAATTATGTTGGATTTTTAGGAATAAGATAAGAATATGATGTATTATTGGATTCTATAGAGGGTAAAATTTTTTTATAAGATTGCTGGTGATGTATATAAAAAATTAGATAAATTGTTTAAGCATTCTTTATAATTTTACTTGTTAAATATATAATTACTGTCAAGTTTGAAAGAAGTTTATGGAATTTTTCTCCTTTTTATATAATTTTTAGTTTATGTTGTTTACTAGTATTCATTTTATAAAATACTATAAATTTATTTGAATATAAAGACTTGCTGATTTCAATATACTATATAAGCTTGTATGCAAAGCAAACAATGGTTTTTTTCTGTAATATTTTCCTTTAATATAAATATAAAAGAGCATAGCCAAATCATAATTTGTTAAATCCTTTTGGCTTTGTATATCTAAGATTCTGAATATGTTTACTTATCTTTTTGTTATTTATAATTGAAAATCCTAAGTACCTCTAAAAATTAAAAACTACACCTAAAACACATAAAAATCCCGCCATATCTACAACCTCAGAAAGTTTTTCCAAATTCCCAAAATTCAATCAAAATCCTAAAAAAACCCCTTCCCACAACTCTATATTTTTCTCTCAAATCTAATCCCACCTCCTAAAACCCTTTATAAATTAAATCAATCTTCCATCTCTAAATCCTTTTCAATACAAAACTTATCAATCTATGCTAGGCCTTAATATTTCCATCTAATCCTAATCCCTTCAAAATTCCTTAAAATCTCCTAAATTTCTGTTTTCCATAGTTTCTTTCCCATACCGGCATCAAAAAAAAATCCTTATCACAAAAATAATAAAATCCCACAAAGGTTCTCATCTCTCACAACTTTCATCTTCCATAATTTCCCCACCTCATCCTAAACCTCAAAATTCTAAAATTTTACTATATAACCCTATAAAAATCCTAATATAATATGAAAGTCTCTCGTATAAAAATCCCAGAACTTGAAAACAGCATAGTATCTAATACAAAATCAGCCAATTACCAAATAAACAACCATGAAAAGTACGAAAACAAAACCCTTCCTGTCAATTTAAACATATTAAAATTCGTTCAAAACAAACATAACGAAAGATTAATAAAAGTCCTTTATCAAGATTCTGAGACCGAAGCTCCATCACAAGAATTCAAAGCTAATCTTATATATTTCTATGTATTTACCCTTATATACATACTAAGTTTAGGTGTTTTCGCAGTTTTACTTCACAATTCAGAATATTTATCTACTAAGCATTTACAAATTCATATGATATGCTTAGTTATTATTGGAATATTATCTATAATTATGTTGATATTTATTCTGAGGTCTAAGAAAATTATATTGAAAAGCAGGAATATTTTTTTGGTTATTGTGAGTTGTATGAATTTTTATCTGATTTTAGCTGATGAGAGGATTTTACATCAATTGACAGGAGAAAAATATCATGATAATAGATTACCTTTGTCTATTGGGTTAGTTTGTAATATTGTTATGGCGAGAATTGTTTTGTTTGATTATTTCTTGTATGTTTTTATATTGGGGATATCTTCGTGTGTTATGTTTTTAACCACACAATTAGCCCTTTCCGGGTATTCGATTTATGCAACACTAGCTGAAGTGACGGTTATTTCACTGTTTGTTGTTTTGCAGATTATTGAGTGTTATAGAGCGGATTATAGGATTAAACAGATGTTTTGGAGACAAGAACAGGAAGTGGTTGAAGTAGGTTCAAAAACCTCACTCAAAGAGCCTTATGGGGTTCCAGGGGTGAACATCGAATCAGAAAACGTCCTAATGCGTTGTGACAACATAGCTTCAAACCTCAAGCAAATAAGCCGAGTTGTCATCTATAAAGACGTGAAAAAACTCTTAAAAAAGTCCCTCAGTGATATCGACCAAATCAAACGCAAAGTAGCTCATGGAGGTTTTGAAACATCTCGTATTGAACTAAGCCAAGCAATAGACTATGAAGATCGTGAATTTATAACCCAAAATTTCATGGAACTTAACTCAGTAAGAAATACCCTTCATCATCAAGGTACATTATCAGAATTAAGTGATCGAGTTCGAGCTTTTCCTTTTAGTCGTTATGGGGTAAATGAATTAGAAAGTGTTTTATCAAGTTTAGGGAAGAATTGGAGTTTTGATATTTTCTTTATCTATGATACCACTGGTCATAGTATTTCTATAGTTTCTAAGTATTTACTACAAAAATGGAGTATTGCTGAGAACTCAATGATTTCTGAAGATACAGCGACAAGGTACTTTGAAGAACTTGAAAATGTAAAAAATATTTAGGCTTATTATTCAAATCCTTATCATAATGCTTGTCATGCTTCAGATGTTTTACATTCTTTGTTGTATTTTATTCTTAATACGGATATACTTAAAAACCTTGTTCCTTTGAATTTACTTGCGGTTGTCTTGGCTGCACTTGGACATGATGTAGGCCACCCTGGATTGACGAATAGGTTTTTAGTTAATAATCGTGACCGTTTAGCGATACAGTATAATGATAGTAGCGTATTAGAAAACATGCATTGTTCGACGACTTTTAGCCTTATGAACAAACCAGGGTGTAATTTGCTTGAAAGTCTTTCGCAGAGTGATTGGGTAAATTGTCGGAAATTAATTATTGAGATGATATTAGAAACTGATATGAGTAAACATTTCGAAGTGTTGGCAAAGTTTAAAACTAGGGCGATTATATTGAGTGATTTGAATATAACTGACAATGAAGATAAATGTACAATTTTGGCTATGGGGTTAAAATGTGCTGATATTGCCCATAGTGCAAAAGATACTAATTTACATGTGAAATGGACAAAATTAGTATCAGAAGAGTTTTTTGCACAAGGAGATTTAGAGAAACAAAAGCAACAAAGTGTTTCTATGTATTGTGATAGAGAAACAACAGATTTACCTAAAAGCCAAGTTGGTTTTTTAAAAAATATATGCATACCCCTTTATGAAGTCTGGGCAAAGCATTTAGATTCGGAACTGATCAATAGTATACCTTTGAATTTATTGAAAAATAATATGGCTTATTGGGAGAATATGATTAAAAAAAGAAAAGGCACTGTTATTGCAAAAATACAAGATACGTGGAGAGATGAAGCTAAAAGAAGACAATCTGAGTATTAATAAAATTATTTATGATATATGATAGGTATTGAGAGAGGGTTTAAGGAAATTATCATGGTTTTTTTAATAAGGTTTATTTAGATTGAGGATTTTTTGGTGATATGGGAGGTTTTTAAGGTTTTATGATGGGAGATGAAGTTTTATGAGGTTTTTTTTGTTTTTTAGAGAATTTATATGTGATATGGTTTTAGGATTGATACTATAAATCCTTCCTTATTCCTCACTTAAATCCTTTCCAAAAAATATGCATCATATCTCCATCTTTTTCTTAATTCTAACTGCATCTCTAAACCTTCTACATCTTCAAAATTATTCTAATCATATAATCTACGCACAATTTTATATCCTCAAAGCCCTAAAAAAATAAAATACCTACGTATCAAAATGCAGAAAAAATGAATAAAAAACTCTTTAATAATTTATAAAAAGGGTATGCTAATCACGAATCTACTAATTATTAGCTTCTCCTAACTTTGTAAACTTTTTCAAATTTCCTCCATTTACTTCATCCCAACCCCAAGCGAAACTTGGTAAAGTGAACTCAAATCACTTCATTCTATTTTTTTATCTAAATTATTAACCTCGACAACACCCAGTCTGCACAGGCTTAGTCTGATTTACTTTTGTCCCTTTAGGACCTGTAGTACCTACAGTTGCCCCAGGTGTAGCATTATTTAAAATACTTCTTGAAAGGGTCTCAAAAGCCAATTTTACATTTTGAGAATTCTTTGCTGATGTTTCTATATATTGAATCCCTAATCGATCTGCTAATTCTTTAGCATCTTCAGTCCTCACAGCTCTTTGCGAATTCAAATCAGCTTTATTTCCAATTAAAAGCTTTGGTACTGTTTTTTGCAAATAGTTCTGAGATTCGTCGTACCATCTTGTTATGTTTTGGAAGCTTGATGCATTAGTTATATCGAAAGCTAAGATAATCCCATGAGCCCCTCTGTAGTATGAAGCTACGATATTTTTAAACCTATCCTGACCGGCAGTATCCCATAGTTGAAGTTTGATAACTTTACTATTCAGCTGAAATGTTGAAATCTTGAAGTCGACTCCAATTGTGGTTTGGAACTCAGGATTGAAAGTATCATCAACATATCTCAAAAGCACAGAGGTTTTCCCAACAGCGCTATCTCCAATTAGTAGTACCTTAAACAAGTAATCATATTCTTGATCCATATTTACTATAAATCTTTTCAATATATAATAATTTCTTATAACCTCCCTCAGCCAAATCCCTCCATCCTATCCAAAATAAGCCTAAACCTAAAAAACTCTAATTTTAACCCAAAAATCATCACATAATTTCCTCTATTAAATATTTTAACCCATTCTACCTTAAAAAATTCTGCAGTTCTTACAAGATGTTTTGCCCATCCTATCTTTCTTTGTCTCTTGCTTACTCAATGTCCTAATCCCATCCTCATCAGTCTTAAAATGGCTACTAAAACACGAATACAACGCTGGATCTGCCTTAACAGCTAATAAAAAATCTCTAAAACATAATATATCTCCACTAGCCTCACATATTTTATTCAACTTCTCTCTAATATCTTCAATATTCAAAGCTCCAGGCATTGAACTCTCAAGCCCTGTATCTCTATAAGGTTTTATAATACTTTCAATTAAATCATTCATTTCATTAGGTTGCAAAAACCCAGATTTATCAGCATCATAAACATCAAAACATATCTTAAGTTTATCTTCAAAATCTCCTTTCATCATGATACTAATACAAATAGTAAGTTCTCTAAAATCCAATAATCCTGATTTATCTTCATCAAAACGATCAAAAATCAACCCTGCACTTGCTGATAAATGAGGACTTATATCAGAAATTATCTTAATAAAATCTTCTCTTCTAATCCCAGACTCATATGTTGCTTTATCAAAACTCTCTTGATTAGTTTTTGGTAGTTTTATAGTATATCTATTTGATTGTCTAACACCTTCTTGTAAATAATCTTCAAATATTTTACCTATTTGATTTATTTCTTCTTCGTTTAAGTTAGATACTTTTTGTAATCTTTTCATTGACAGTTTTTCACAGTATTTCCATTGTCTAGCACGCATTTCTCTAGCTTGATGCCTTAGATCTTCAACTCTTTTTATTGTGATTTCGACTTTTAGACGGTCATATTCTTGTGATAATTCGTTTATGATTCTTTTTTCTGGAAGTTGTTTGAGAATATTTAAAGGATGATGTTCTGAACGGATTTCTTGATCTGAAATGCTTACTAAAGAGACAACGCCGCATATAAGAGGGACTGAGCTTTCTAACATGAGTTTATCCCAAAGAAAAATACAGGCTTCAAGGTCGACTGTGTTGACGAAAAGTTGGATAAGAACCTGGAGGGAAAAGAAATCGGAAAACTGCTCGGCTGGATAAGGGCACTTTGGGATACTGGGAATTAGTTTATTGAGGAAACCAGCTATGGTTGAACTTTCTATATAAAAACCATTAAGTGAGTTACCGTGCTTGGCCCCAATGTAGAAATCAGGAAGAAGCCATTTCTCGACTAGGTAGCTTAGAGTCCAAAAAGCACTATTATGATCCATAAACACTAACAACCACATACACACATAGCTCATCCCTTGACAATACCCTATATTCCTATTTCTTGCACAATAAGCTCTAAGTACCCGACAAATATCTTCCCGATAGGTTTTTTTCATTATCCTTTTTAAAAGCTCATGATACTCCCATTCAAATATTTCAGGATCAGTCCTTCCCATCATAACATCTTTTTTTATCGCCTCTTCATCATCTTCTGAAATCTCTATTTTCATATAAGTTTCTATATTCCCCTGATTTTCATTCATATAATTTTCAACCCCACTTGTCGCCAGCCATGTTCTCCCTTTATTACTGAGCTCTGCCCATTTAAGATTGTGGCTTTCAATTACTTCGCTAATTTTTTGTAAGTGTTTTGAACATGATAGGCATACTGGTAGGCAAGGACTATTTTCAGATGAGTAGATTTTCATGTTTTTAATGGGAGGATTGAGGATTTTTGTACAAAGTCCACAGTAAATTTCAGTTGTACTTTCTTCGTACAAGGACATTTTGTTAATAATAAGGCAACATTTTTTGACTTGGATTTTAAATCATGAATTGATATTAAAATATAAGATTATGATGATAAGAATAAGTAGTTGAGGATTTAATATGAAAGGATTTTGGATTGGAAAAGTGAAAAGGTTTGGGGAAGGGGTTGTGAGAGGAAAATTAGATAATTTTCAGTGTTATGGAATTTGGGGTGATTAAGAAAGTAGCTAGTTTAATGATTTAGTTTATGTGTAATTAAATACTGTTTTCAGAAAGAAATAAGTATTTCTACCATTCCAAACATACACTTTTTTATCTTTGAATACTCATAATTACCCTTTTAATAAATCTTCTTATTGCACTATTAAAATTTATCCATTTCATCATACTTAAATAACTATTACTTCTTATCCATCAAGTCTCCAATCAATCTCAGTCTTACCAACACTTTTCAAATACTCATTAGCTCTTGAAAAATGTCCACATGAATAAAAGCCACCTTTTGATGCTGAGAGTGGTGAAGGATGACATGCTTCAAGGATTAAATGTTTTTTCTTATCAACAGATTTAGCTTTTTCTTGTGCATAAGCTCCCCATAGCATAAAAACTACTCCATTACAATCCCGGTTAATTACTTTGATAACCTCATCAGTAAAGCTTTCCCACCCTTTTTTCGAATGTGAATTCGCGCTACCTTGTCTTACTGTAAGTACTGCATTAAGCATAAAAACTCCTTGACGAGCCCATGCTGATAAATCTCCATGTTTCTGTGGAGTAAAGTTTAGTTTTTTATCTTGTTGCAAACATTTATATATGTTTCTTAAACTTCCAGGGACAGCGACTCCTCTATGAACAGAAAAACTTAATCCCATAGCTTCAACTGGTCCAGGATAAGGGTCTTGTCCTACAACTACAACTTTTATGTTGTTAAATGGAGTAAGCCTGAAAGCGGTAAATATTTCTCCTGCAGGTGGTCTACAAGTATGTTCGCTATATTCTCTACTTACCCAAGTGTATATATTTCGAAGTTTTCCTCCAGTTAAGTAACTATCTAAAGCTGTTCTCCATGAGCTGTCCATTTGTTCAAGCCAATTGTCATATGATATATCAGACGATTGTCCTTGAGGCGCGGAAGGGTTGGCTGTAGAATTTTCTTCAGGGTTTTGGGATTTTTTAGTCTTTTTTTGTGCTTTTGGTGGGGCTTTTTTCTCTTCTTCGGGTTGTTTGGAAGTTTCTGACGATTTCCGAGTGACGAATTTATCCATTTATTTTGTTAGGTTAAATGTGTATATTTAATATAAGGTAAATAGAAAATGTGGGTTTAGGACAATAGTTATGATTTAAAGGGATTTATTATAAGGTAAATAGAAAATGTGGGTTTAGGACAATAGTTATGATTTAAAGGGATTTATTATACAGATTTTGATAATTATAATACAAAATATTACAATACCAAAAATATATAAAAATACAGTTATAATGGAAGAAGATCTTGAAAGAGCTCTAGGGGAAAAGGGCCGAGAATTACAGGTAGCACTTGAAGAACTTCGAGTAAAAGAGTTTGGTTACAAAGTTAACGAACTCAAGTCAACTTTACCCTCGTTAGGAAGGTGTGTAATTTGTACTTTACGCTTACCATGCAAACATTTTTCAAACGTATCTGAAATGCCAGCTGCAGAATTACCAGTTAAAGAAAATTTTTCTGTAAAGGCATATACAAAAAATCTTGATGTTTCTGATATAATGCCAAGACTCCCAAATATTGAAAAAAAGGAATTTAGTATAAGATATAGAGGAAGAGATAATAAATATAGTATTCCTACACAGCAAAGAGCTGTATCACTTCCTAATGCACAAAAACTTAAACTTATAGAGAAAATTGAAACTTATCGAGAAGAGAAAATTCGTAAGGAAATTGAAAAAATACAGGAAATGAAAGAAATTGAAATTCGAGCAAAAAAAGAATTTCAAGCAAATGAAGCTAAAAGACTAAAACATGTTATAATACAAAAGGATAAACTGGAAAAATATAAGGAAGATCTTAGGAAACGTAATGAACAATTAAAGATGTATTTTGAAGAAGAAGCGAAAAGAAAGAGAATTGAGGAAGAAAAGCATCAGAAATATATTTATATGAAAAAAAAAGAACTTGAAGAGTATTATGAAAAGAAAAAAATGATGGAAAATATTTCAAAACAGAAAGTTCAGGATTTGGAAAGAGAAGTAGTTAATGCTAAAGAACATTAAAAAATAAACACAATCTTCATATGAAAATATCACTAACTTCGCATTTATTATAGGCCAATTTTTCTATATCATAAAAAATCAATGTATATTTTCTTAATATTATATAAAACCTAATATTCTTCCTAATTTCCATATCTTAAATATCACAAATAAAACTTTTTTTTATTCCCTCTAAAATCCTAACCTCATCTACTTTACCTTTAAAACATTTTACTCAATAAATGGAAGAAGTTAATGTATCAGAAGGCAAAAGCATTGAAAATAGTCTTTATATAACCGCAATGGTTCCAGAGTTTTCTAATCAAATAAGCATTGATGATAGTTTAGAAAATAGTTTCATATGCGAGAAATCACATATTTTAGAAGAGAACTTTAAAAACCCAACTGAAACCCAAGAAGAAATACTTTTTGAACTCCAAGAAGAAAAAATTCTTGAAGAAAAACCATTTGAAGACGTGAATTTGACTGAAACATTAAAAGAACCTGTACTTCCAGTTGAAAATCCTGAAGAAATTTATAATCAACTTATAGAAGAAGATGAGAAAAAAGTTATAGACAAAGATAAAGTGTTAATAAAAAAAGCTAAAATGGTATATGAAGGGATATTCGGTTCAAATAGTTATTTTGTTTATGAAATTCATACATGGATTGATGAGAAAAACTATAAAGTCAATCGTCGATATAAGGATTTTGAATGGCTTTATAAGGTATTAAAAGAAAACTATAAAGGAATGAGTGTCCCACCACTGCCTAAAAAAACTTTACCTTTTATGCAAGACAGTCGAACTGCAGAGATCAGAAAAAATAAACTGGAAAAATGCTTAGAAATACTATTACGGCATAGTACATTGAAAAAAAGCAAACAATTGTATTTTTTTCTCACATCCCACGATCTAGAGTTCAGTAAAATCAAAGAAAACATGAAAATCCCTTCATACTCTTTCAAATATAACGACCTTGAAGATGCAATTGACCAAATTATCTCGAAAATACAAGCTAAAATGAACCAGATTTTCTCTTTAAGGATTCTCCCTTTTAGTAAAGACTTAATAAAAATTGACAAGTACCTAACAAGCCTCCAAGTCCCATCTTATTCATTGTCTACAGCTTTTTTAATGGTCATCAATTCACATCGAAAATCAAATTTTATTATAGAAAATATGCATTTTACTCATTCTAATGACTTTCATCGAGCTATGCAAATACAAAAGCATGAAATTGTTGATTATGAAAACTCTATATTGTGTATATCAAACCATCTTTGTACTGAAACTTTGAAAATCGAAGCTTTAAAAGGGGCGATTGAAGATTATAAAAATGCATTGAAAAAATACTCAGAATTAGAAACTCTGATTGAAAGAAAAGCATTAAAAGCTTATAAAAGTTTAGATAATAGTGAAAGGTATTTGGCTGAAATTGAAATGATTACTTTGGATATAAAAAAGATTGAAAAACAAGTAAATTGTATTGAAGGGAATATAAAAAATGATAAGATTTGGTTTCAAGTAGAAAGAGATGAACAGTTTGAGGATATTCTTAATAAGGTTTTTGAGATTAATTGGAGGAAAGCTGTTAAGGAGGAGGAGTTTTGGCTAAGGCAAAAGCATAGTTTATAGGGTATGTTGAAGTTGTTATAATTATAATGTTTTGATAGATACTATTGAAGGAAACTTTTTGCGGTTTTTTATGGTATTTTTTTTTTTGAAGCTAGAAATAAGATTTGTATTTAAATGCGGGGATAGGCTAGTTTGGGATAAAAGTAGGGTTTAAGAGGAGGATTTAGTTTTTTAAGTTTGAAAAAATCCTTTTTAGGATGATTCTTTAAGATTTTAATACAATTGACGATTTCAGTTTGATACTCACAAATTTTATTTAATATACAATTGTTAGATTTAATACAAACATACTTTTATACCCACAAAATCCATAAACTACCTCTATACAATTTATTCCTAAAAACCCTTAAAACATTCATCACCTAATTCTCAATCAAAAAAATCCTAAAACTCCTCAACTAACCCTATAAAACCATAACACCAAATCCAAAAAATCATCAAAGCACCATTTCCCAACCAAAAAGCCAATAAAACAATTTCTTACCTTCTATTCAACACCACCTTCCACTTTTTTCCTCCCACACAATCCCTACCTTTTCATTTCCTTCAAACAATTTTTTAAGAATTATCAACCATCCTAAACATATAACAATATAATAAAATGACTAGTGCCGTTGAGATTATCCCAGGCAAACTTTACTGGATCTCAGACAAATCCCCACCAAAAAACAAAACCAACTCCTACTACTTCTGTATAGACAACGAACTAGTATATCAGCCATTCTGTTCAGATTTTGGTCCTCTAAACATAGGAATGACCTACAAATTCTGTGTTGAACTCGAAAGACTCCTAAAAAACCAGCTCTATTCCAACTATAAAATCTTCCATTACACATCCCTTCTTCCTCAAAAACGTGCCAATGCCGCTTATTTAATGGGCGCATTTCAGATAATAATATTACAAAAAACAGCTGATCAAGCTTGGAAAACCTTTGAAAACTTGCCTCATTTCGTTGATTTCCGAGATGCAGGGTATGGTGGTTGTACTTATAAATGCACATTATTTCATGTATTAAAAGGTTTAGAAATCGGCATGAGTTTAGGTTGGTTTAATGTCCGGACATTTAATTTAAGAGATTATGAGTATTATGAAAAAGTTGAAAATGGGGATTGGAATTGGATTATCCCTGGGAAAATGCTCGCTTTTGCATGTCCATCACCTGCATCAGCAGATTCTGATGGTTTTAAGGTTTGGACTCCTGAAGATTATGCACCTTTATTTCATCAGTTAGGAATTACAGCAGTTGTCAGATTGAATAATATAACTTATGATGCGGAAAGGTTTAGAAAAATGGGAATAAAACATTATGATATGTATTTTTTGGATGGAAGTATACCTAGTGAGAATATTGTTATGGAGTTTTTAAGTATTGCTCAGAGAGAAAGGGCAATTGCTGTACATTGTAAAGCTGGACTTGGTAGGACTGGGACACTTATTGGATGTTATGCAATGATGCATTGTGAATTCCCAGCAGCGGAATTTATTGGATGGGCGAGGTTGTGTAGGCCTGGGAGTGTTCTTGGGCCTCAACAGCAGTTTTTAATAGAAATGGAAGGGAAATGCAAACAGTGGAGGGATGAACGTCGTGTTAAAAACAATGTAAAAAATATTTAGAATGAAGATGAACTAGCTATGAGTCCTCAGGAAAAATATATATCTGTTCATGGAGATATGGGGCAAGCAGAACGGCTTGTAACTGCAAAAAAACAAAATCAATCCCCATCAAATAGCCCTTTTATAAGCAGTTATCGAACTTCAAGCAATGGTCCTGTTAAAGGAAGTATAAATAATACTAAGTCTCCTAGTCGCAATCTAACACCTGGGAGTTCTAAACAAGTATCAAGATCACCATTTCATAAATAACCATTATTATATTACTACCTTAGTTAACTCCTGATAATATTTCTTGTATTTTTTTCCTCCCGTCATAAGTATTCACATTAAGTTTCGATAAGTTTCTCAAAACTCCAACTTTTTCTTCAAATTGTTTAACGACCTGTGCATTTTCTTGTCGAAGATTTTCTAAGGATTCTGATAGTGATTTGATTTCTTGGATGTTTTTTTCATTGATACTACTAAACTCTTCTTTTTCTCTTGCCCTATTTCCTCTAAAAGCGGTTAAAGTCCTACTTAGTCTTCGGGTTTCTATTTTGGCTTTGTTGAAAAAGTATTTCAGATAATTTTCTGATTTTATTAAAGGGGAAAGAATTGTTAAGGTTATAGCATGTCTATTTTGTATTGGAAGCCAGTTATCATTTGCAGAATTACCTATTTTATTTTTGCATAGCCACCATAAATAGATTGGATATGAAAAAGCTTCAGACCCAGGGGTTTTGTGTTTTTGGTCTTGGAGAAGTTTTATTATAGTGTCTTTGTCTGAATTTAAACAAGCCTTTTCAAGTTTTGCTAGTTTTTCTTGTAATTCCTGTATAGTATCTTTAAGTTCTTTTACTGTCTTATCTAAACTATCAATATTCTGATTAGCAGCTTTTTCTGATTTCTGCAACCTTTCAACCTCTAGTTTCAACCTTTGGTTCTCCTGTTGAACAGTTTTATCAGCGCCACTATTTTTCCCTTGTTTTAATTCATTCAATTCCTTCTGCAACTTCTGCATCTCAGCTCTATTAGCAAAAATTTCATCATTTTTAGTTTCAACTTCTTTACGTTTGTTGCTTAATTCATCAGCATTAAACTGCATTTTATTAGCTTGTTGAGTAAATTTCTTATCTTTATCCGCAATAATCGCTTCAAATTTCACTTTTTCTTTTTTCATGTTAATTTGCAAAGTATTCATATCTTTGTTTAAAGCAAGATTTTCTTCTTTAAGTCTAGTATTCATCATTTCAAGGTCTTGGATTTTTACAGATAAGTCAACTTGTGGGGTTTCTGGTCTTGATTTAATTTCTTCTTGTGCTGATTTAAGTTGTTTAAGATTAGACTCATTAGTTTTCTTAAGGTTTTCTAAGGATTTTTCAAGTTGTTTGATTTTAATTTCAGCATCTTTGATTTGTTTTTGTAATGATGCTTTTTCTGATGATATGGAATTTAAGGTTTCTTGGAGTTCGTTTTTTTCATTGGATTCTGATTGTAAAAGCTGATCTTTTTGTTCGAGTTCTTTTTTTAGAGACTCAATATCTTTTGTATTAGATTTTGTTATTTGGGACATTTTTCTTTCAAGACTTGTGGACTTTCTCCTTTCCTCGTCGAAGCTGGATTTTAATGTATCACTACGTTTTAGCAGGGAATCTTTTTCTTTTGTATAGGATTCAAGATGGGATTTAAGGTCAACAGATAATTTTATTTCTTGAGAAAGTTGGGATTTGAGAGTTGAAATTTCTGAAAGTGCTTCTGAATGATTTTTTTGTGATTGTTGTAATGCAGATTCTGATATTTCTAACCCAGCACGTGAAGATTCTAGCTGTTCTTCAAGCGATTTAATCATCTCATCTTTACTTTTAATCAATTTCACATTTTCCTTAATATTTACCTCATTTTCTCTAACAGAATCCTCAAATTCTTTTATTCTCTTATCATTATCTTCAATTTTTTTCTTCATATTTTCTATCTGCTCCTGAGCTTTTTTCGCTTGCCTTTCTGTGACAGCTAAATTTTTCTTAACCCCTTCAGCATTTCTATCAGAAATCAAAGCTTTTTCCTCTGCAGTTTTAGCTTTGGCTTGTAAATTTTTAATAATTTCAGCTTGTTCAGCAACTTTTTTACCTTTTTGTTCATTGATGTTTTTATGCTCATTAATACTTTCCATATGATCTTTAAGTTCATTTTGTATTTCTTCCTTGATTAAAATTTGTTTATTTAGTTCATTTTGTGTTTCTCCAAGTTTTCTTTGTATTTTGGTTATCTCATCATCTTGTTCCTCACATTTCCTCTGAGCACTTTCTAGTTGTTTTTCTATTTTTTCCTTATCTCTCAATAAATTCCCCATCTCTTTTTCCGTATCTTGTATTTTCCTTTTATATTTCTCTACATCTTCTTTAAACTCATCAATCTGACCTTTATATTTATGTATTTTCCCTTCAAAAACCTTATTTTTCCCCATTATTTCTCTATTAACTTCTTCAAATTGTGCAACTTTCCCACTCAATTCTTCTATAACAATTCTATCTTCAGCTTGACTTTTATCTTTTTCCATAATCATTTTCATGATCTCTTCATTATTCCCTTGTTTATCTAAAATATTTTCTTTAGCTTTTTTCAGTTCTATTTCTAATATGCTAATCTCTTGGTCTTTATTTTTGATTTCTTTTTGCATATTTTCTATAATAAAAGTTTTATTTTCATTTGTTTTATTTAAAGACTCAAACTCGTTTTTATAGTATTTTACTTGTTGTTCTGTTGAAGATAAAGTTTTTTTAAGCCCTTCGTTTGTTTTTTCAAGCTTTGAGATTAGATTTTCAGATTTCATTTGGTTTTCTTGAAGGGATTGCAATGATAAAAGAGCTAAGTCGAGTTGATTTTGGGTTTTATGATTGGAGATGTCTTTTTTCGATAAGGATTCTTCATGGGTTTTTATGTTTTCAAGTAATTTTTGACTGTGGTTGCTAAGGTCTTGAATAGTGTTTTTTAATGATTCCGTTTCTTTTGTGTGGGCTTCATGCTGGGATTCTAAGGATTTTATGGTACTTTGGAGGTTTTGTATGGTTTCTTCTGAGTTTTGTATGGAGGATTCGTATTTTTTAATGATTTCCTCATAATTTTGAACGGTTTTCTGGTACTTTTTCAGTTCCCCAACAGCTCGGTTAAGTTCATCTGCAGTTTCTTCATATGACAAGACAAGTTTTTCTTTTTTTTCCAAAGTTTTTTCAAGAATTTTCCCTTTTTCTGTAGCTGCCTTTATAGAATTTTCAAGTGTATTTATATAAATGTTTTGTTTTTCAAGGGATTCTTGCAGATACCGATTTTGTCCTGTAATATTTTTATTTTGCTCTTCTAGTTTCTCGAATATCCCATTAAGTTCTTGATTTGCCAAAACCAGTTTTTCGATTTCTGAGTTTTTTTGCTTAAGTTCTTCTTTAATTTCACATGCACTTTCTAAATTTTGTTTTATTTTTTCTTCATAATCCTTATGAAATTGCTCTAATTTTTTTATGTTTTCCTTAAGCCCATCAATAACCTCATGATTTTCTACTATTTTTTCATTTAAACTTAAATTCAAATTTGTTATGTTTTGAGCTTTTGCTTCTAGTTCCTCTTTATAATGTCCCATTTTCCTTAGTTCTATATCTTTTTCTTTTAATATTTTGCTTATATCAAAGTCTTTTGTATTTAGCACAAGGGTAATATTTTCGTTTTTCTTTTTGAGATTATCGATTTCTTGTTTTAAGATATTATTATCATTATAAGCATCTAATGTTTTTTTAGATTCTTGTTGAATAGTGTTTTTTAAATCGATTATTACAAGGTTTAATTTGCTTATTTCTGATTCATAAAATGAATTTTCTGTTTCTTGTTTGCTGATTAGGTTTAGTTTTTGGATTTCTAAGTCTTGGTTTAGTTTTGATAGGTTTTCTAGTTTTTTATTTAAGTCTTGTAATGTAAAATTTGATTCGGTGATTAGGTTGAGTTTTTCATTTGAAAGGGCTTTGTTTGTTGATTCAAGCGTATTGATTGATTTTTCTATTGAGGAGATTTTTGTGTTAAGGTTGGAGATTGTGAATTGATTTTCTTCCGTTTTATGCTTTAGGGAAGATATTTCGATATACTGATCTTCGATTTGAATCTTAGAATTTTTTATGATATTTTTCAATTCTAGGTTTTCTTCTATTAGAGAAGTCTCAGTTTCTATGTACGAGGTTTTCATTTCCCTGATTTGGCTGCTTAGTTCTTCAATTTTGTAGTAGTCTTCAGTAATTTTTTTCTCAAGCTCCTCCATCTCTTTATCTTTTTTGTTTATCGAGTTTTCGAATTCCAGTTGCTCTTTCTCAATCAATCCTTCAAGATTTTTAATCATCTCTGAAGACTCTTTTTTATCCTCCTCATACCATGCTAAATCCTTCTCCATCTGTCTAATTTTCTGACTAAGTCCTTCAGAGAAACTCTTTAAATTCTCAGTCATTTCACATTCCTTTTCATAAGAATCCTTATAAGTATTAAACTGACTCTCCAATTCTTTAAGCAAAACTTCCTTCTGAGTATTCTCCTGATTGATCAAAGATATTTTCTGATTACAAATTTTATTCTCAGACTCCAACTTAGCTCTGATTTGTTTTAAATTCATAATTTCATTATTTTTTTCACTCAATTCTTCATCAGCCATTTTCAAATCATCTTGAAACTCTCTAAACCTTGCTGTCAAATCATGTATATGTTCATCAGTTGTCATAACATATTTATTATGTTTCCCTTCAAACTCTTCCAAAGCTTGTTTTGATTCAAAAAGGGCCTTTTGTAAACTTTCAATTTTCTTAGAATTTTCCATAATAATATTCGCTTGTTCTGTAGTCACATCAAGGTTATTTTTCCTAGTTTCTTCCATTTTAAGTCTTAAAACACGGTTTTCATCACAGATTTTCGTCACTTTTTCATCAACACGGGCCATTCTTGACTTAGCTTCTTCATACAAAACACTCAAGTCCTGGAGGTCTTTTTTCAGTTTCAACTCTGAGAATTTCCCTGATTTTATCTCATCTGTGAGTTCTGAGTTGATTTTTATATAAAAAGACTCTGTTTCATTGCTTTGCATTTTAATGAGTTTTGCTTCGTTTTTAGCATGTTCTATTTGACTTTTTAAGTCTTGAGTTTCTTGATTTTGACTTGAAAGTTTGGATTTTAGACTAGAAATTTCAGCTTCAGAGTCTTCGGAGGATTTTATTAGACTTTGTTTGAGATCAGTTATTTTGTTGAGGAGGTCTTCGTTTTGATCTTCAAGTTGATGAAGTTTGGATGTAGATAAAGAGGATTTGTTAGCTTCATCTTGAAGTGAATAGTTCAGTTTACGAATTTGCTCTTTAAGATTAGAGATTTCTTCGTTAGAGGAAATAAGAGAAGATTGGAGATTGGCTGTTTGAGAGGCTAAGTCTTTGATTTTGTCTTCGAGGAGGAGTTTTTCTTTTTGAAGTTTGGTTATTTCAAGGTTGAGAAGGTTTTTAGCTTCTGAGGATGTAGAAAGTTCTGATTCTTTCGATTGGATTTCGCTTTGTAAGCCGGAAATCTGCTGAGCGAACTGTTCTTGCATATCTTTTTTCTTTTGTTTACTTTTCTCCCTTTTAATTTGATCTTTTGATATAATCATATTCAAACTCTGTATCTTATCCCTATATTCCTCAATCTCTTCATCTAAATTCTTAATAATTTCCTCTCTATTCTCCACAGCTTTTACAGCATTTTTAACTTCACATTCTCCATTATTCTTAACCTCATCAATAACCTTAATCAAACTTTCCTTCTCAGCTTCCATTTCCCTAATAACCAACTCTTGTTTATTTTTCCACATAATAAACCTATTATCATTTTCTTCAATTTTCCTTCTTAATTCCGAATTCTCTTCACAAGCTTTACTTATTTCATTATCAAAATGTTGTATTTTTATTTTCATTTCCCCAATATTTTGTGTTAATAAACCATTTTCTCTTGTTAAAGATTTCTTTTGTGATAAAAGCAGCTCTTTTTGATCTTTTAGTTCATAGACTTCATTTCTCAGCCCATTTTCTGCATCAAGAGCTTTAAGTTTTAATTCTTTTATATCTAATTGTAATTTTTCTAATGAGTTTTGAAGTATATTTATTTGACTTGTTTTTTGACTTATTTCGTTATCTTTAGATGCAAGTTCTGCAAGGTGATTGTTTTTGTCAAGATCTTTAGCTTCAATCATATTGTTTATTGATGATTCCAAATCAGATATTGTATTAGTTAAAGATAGGATAGTGCTTTCTTTAGATAATAAGTTTTCAGATGAGGTGTAAAGGGTGCTATTAACGTTTTCATGGTCTTTTTTGAGGTTTTGCAGTTTTTTTTGCTTTTTTTCTATTTTGTTTTCAAGTGCTTCGATTAGACTGTCTTTTTGTTTAAGTTTTTCTTGTAACGAGTCTATTTTTTCTTTAAACTCCCCGATTTGTTCTTGTAAATCAGCTAGATTTTCATTAGTCGTGCTTATTTCTGTATCTTTTTCTCTGATTTTCGACTTATACTCATTAATCTCTTGAGTAAAACTTAGCCTTTGTTTGTATATTTCAGCATCTTTTTCATTAACAACCTCATTTTTCCTCCTACTTTCCTCGACGAAATCCCCCAGTTCCGCTTCCATCTGGCTAATCCTCATCATCAGTTCATTTTCAGTATTTTTACACTTTTTCATCTCCCCAATATATTCACTTTTATCCCTTTCCCTATCTTCCTCACTTTTTTTCTTATAAAACTCAAGTTCCCTAACCTTATTCTCTAAATCTTCAACATTTTTCGTGTTTTTATCTTGATATTTCGAATGATAGTTTTGAAGTTCATCAATTTTTTCCCTTAAATATGTGTTTTCATTATAAGCTTTTGAGATTTCCATGTCGATTTTATCAACTTTCCCTTTAAGTTCCTTATTATAAGCACTCAAATCAGAAAGTTCTTTTTTTAGTTTCCCTTCATTAGCTTTATGTGTATTTATAACTTCATTTAAAGCTAAAACGGTCTTAGCTTGATTAGTCTCAGATTCTATATGTTTAAGTTTAAAACTCTTATAATCCAATGTTATATTCTCATTATATGCCTTTTCCTGCTCTAATTCAGTTAGCAAATCATTAAAAAGTCGTTCTTTTTCAGCTAAGGCTTCATGAAATCCTCCTTTTTCACAATCTTTTTCTTGTGATATCGAATTAAGATGTTCCTGTAATTCAATATTCTCTTGTTTAGCCTCATTAAGTAAAGCTTCATATCTCAGTCCTTCTTTTTTCATAACTTCATTCATATTATTTATCCCTTCAAATGAATCTGCGAGTTCTTTTTCAAGACTTTTAACTTTGTTTTCTAATCCTGTTAAAAATTTCATTTGCTCAATATCTCTATTTTCATAGTTTTTAATCATATCATTATTATGTTTTAGTTTTTCCAAATGGTTTTTATTTGATTGGATAAGTTTTTCTATATTCGTTGATTGATTTGTCACAGTTTTTTCAAGTTCAGTTATAATGGTTTCTTTTTCGTTTATGATTGTATTAAGATTTTTATTATCTTGTATTGAAGATTGGAGTTTTTCATTAGTTTCAATGTTAAGTTTATTGACTTGGTCGATTTTGATTTTGTGTTGTTGGAGAATTTCGTGGAATTCGCTGATTTTAGCTTGTTTTGACTCGAGGGATTTTTCGAGTTCTTTTTTGTTTGTGTTGAGAATTTCTAGTTCGAAAGTGTCTTGCTGGGTTTTTTCGTGGAGTTTTTTCATTTCGCTGTTTTGCTCGAGGATGATTTTGTTGAGTTTGTCGATTTTTTTGGATTTTTCAACGAGTTGGCCCTTGAGATCTTCGATTTGACTGCTTTTTTCTATGGTTTCTTTGCTGATTATCCCTTGTTTTTCATTGAAAAGCTGTTTTAGACGAGTAGCTTCTTGGCTTTGGATTATGAGTTCTTGGATTTGACTGTCTTTTTTAATGATTTCTTCGTGCTTTTTATTTAGAGCATTTTTGAGTAGGTCGATATTGCTGAGGTTTTTACTAATTTCGTTGTTTTTTTCAGCGATTATACTTTCGAATTCTTGACTTGCTTCTTTTATTCTTGTGTTTTCTTGGAGTTTGTCGAATTTCCACTTTTTTTCATTAGACAAGTCTTCTATAAGTTCATGAATACGTTTTTGTAATTTCTCATTTGTGAACTTTTCATTTTCTAGAAGGTGCTCAAGGGAGTTTGATTCTGTTTTTAAATCTTGCATTTTTATGTTTATAGTTTCGATTTCAGCTGTAGCTTTTGATAAAGAGTTTTTTAAGTTTTCTATTAGGAAGTTTTTATCTGATAAATGGTCTTCGAATTTTTCTATAGAAACTTTTTGGCTACGATTTACTGCTGAGCTTGCTTGAATGAGTTTTAGGGTTTTGGTGAGAGAGTCAACTTTTTTTTCGGAAACTGAAAGTTTTTCGTTGAGTTTTTTTATTTGTTGCTCTTGATCTTCAGAGACCCAACGCACTTTTTCGGATAGTTTGTTTTCGAGAGATTTTAGAGACCTTTGTAGGGCTTGGGAATGGTAATCTTTACTATCATTTTGCAAATACCCAATCTCATTATTCTTACCCTTAATCTCCATCCTCAAACTCATACATTCATTCTCAAGTTCCAAAATCTTCCCCTCATAAAACATCTTCATCTCCCTTTCAGCATTCACAGTTGACTCATTACCACCCATATTCCTATTCCAAATCCTCTCTCCTCCTCCTTCCATTTTCTCAATCTTTTCCTGTAAATACATAATCTGATTTTGTTTTTCACACAATTCTTCTAAATAATTATTAACATCATGATCTTTACTAATAATAATCTGATTCAAGTTTTCAATCTCATTCTTAAGGTTTTTTATTATCAAAGCCTGGTCAGGATTGGTCGAAAATTCCAAGTCTAGGTTATCAGGACTTTTCGAAATCCCTAGTTTTTTTTTAAGAAAGTTTATATATTCCTGCATATAATTGATTTGGTTTTCATATGTTTGCTTTGTTTTTTCAAGGCTTTGCTCAAGGTTTCTTATTCTAGATGAGGTCGAATGAATTTCTTGGAAGGGGTTTTCAAATTGTTCAGGGCGAAAATCAAAAGGGTCGTCGATTTGTAGAGAATTCGTTATTGATGGACTTAAGGCAGGGCTGAATTGAGAACGATCAGCTTGACTCTTTGGTGAATAAGCTTTGGCTAGTTGAGCATTTCTGTCTAATCTTTCACGAGAGGATCTGGAATGATTTGGGGTTTCTCGATGAGGGGCTATAGGTGAGAGTAGTTTGAATTTGGGAATGATTTTACGCTTTTCTAAGCTTTTTTGCATATTTATTTGTGGCTGTTGGGGTTTATTTTGTTCATTAAAATTTAAAATTCTTGTATGGAAAAGTTTTATTATAGGTGCTAGGGTGTTAGATAAAAGTTTTGGATTTGATGTTAGGGTGTTAATTGTGGATGGTATGAGAATATTTAAGGAATGATTGTGAGATTTTAGTAGAGATGAAGATTTTTGGGAAAATGGAAAATTTGTATTGGGGAAAGTTTAGAAAGGGGTTTTATAGGTTTAAAGAGGTGGATAGATCAATGGATTTGGTTTGGAGATTAAGATTTTTAGGTGAGTTTTTTAGAGGATTATGAGAAGGGTTTTTATATTTTTATAATGATTGCTATTGAATATTATGGGTAATAAATTTTGATGTTAAAAAGATTTATTGTTTTGTGATCATGGGTGAAGCTATTTTTGAATTATTAGGGTGTTATTTGGGGTTTAGGAGTAACATGGGATTTTTTGTAGTTATAATAGGAGTTATTGATTTTTTGATAATCATAGCAATATTACAAATTAAGTGTATTTTTATCTTATTTCTATACAAATTTGTTATAATTTTTTTATAAAAACTAGTTGTATCAAAAATTTTACTATCTTATCCTTTTTAGTATTTCCCCTACCGTAAATTCAATAATATAGCCAAAGTTCATATTTACATACAAATCATCAATTCTTCTTATTTTCCCACTATAAAAACCTCATAAATCCAATTAATTTTATCCTAAAAATATTTTTCCACCTATTATATATATCAAAACTAATATTTTTTATTTGAAATAGTTAAAGGCACAAATATAAGGCTATAAAAATGGATTTAAACTTTGTAACTGGTAGCAATCAGTCTCTTTCGAAAAAGCTTGAAGAATTTGGCTGTGACCTAGACTCTTTAATTTACCTTGCAAAAGACTTTTTTACTCTATGCGATGAACTTAGCCTAACTCCAAGACAAACAGCTGATGTTTTTATAAGGCTTAAAAATGCTAATGATGCTCAAGAAGAAAAACCTGTATTCCCTGATGTAGTTATTTATGAAAATAATAGGCTTAATCCTACAAGACTATGTGTTGAAAATAGAACATCAGGTTATTCTGTGTTTTTTAAAAGTGTAACAGGACAAGGGAAAATAGAGAAAAAACTAGCCCTTTACAAATGCGAAAGCTGTGAAGATGATACACAGATAATACGTGTAGATGTAAGAGATCATTTTCTTAATAAACATATATGATAATATTTTAATAGATCTAAAAATATAGAAATTATATAATAAAATGATATCATAATTGTAGGATACTTATAAAATCAGTATATTTCATTATTAAAAAGTGTTTATTTTATCCTGCTCATAATATATAAATTTAATTAAATGGGCTTGAGCGCTTTACTGATTTAGGTGCTAAGGTCAAGGATTTATTAGATTTCCTAGTCGGACTTGCTCTAACTTTATGTATATCTTCCGCTTCTTTTGCACCCTCAAATCCTTTTCCAATCTTATTAGCAGTACCTTCACACCCTATACTTCCTCCAATAAACTCCTCAAAAGGCTTAAAAACCCCTCCAACCCTACAAAGCAATTGTCCTTCTTTAAGCAACAAGTTAATTTTCTTATTATTATACACATAAATCTGTTCTTTATCTTTAACAATAGGTTCATTTATCTTAAATTTCATCACATATTTTTGTATAGCATCATCTAACTCATCTATATCCCTTATATCATTAGCATGTGTAATTTGTAATACTTTATGTTTTAAATCCCCGATTTCTTTATTAAGTTTTCTTATAACTTCATCTTTTTCTCTTATTTTCTCAGTCTGATTTTCAAAGCAAATTCCGGTAAACTCAGTTAGTCTTGTTAATATTTTATCAGATTCTGAATGATGATCTTCATATATAGCGAGTTTTTTTGTAAGTTCATCAATTCTAGAAATCTGAGACATTTCGGTCATATGAAGTGCTTGTTGAAGTCTTAAATTATCAGCTTGTACTGATTTCATTTCATGTTTCAGTTTGACCAGTTCAAATTTAGTAGATGAAAAACGGGTTTCTGAGTTTTTAAGTTCTTCAAGAAGGTCATTTTCTCGTTTTTTAGCTTCATTTAACTCAGTAATAAAACTGTTTTTAAGATTTTCCATTTCTTTCGTCAAGCTTTCTTTCAGTTTTTTTTCGATTTCAAATGTTTTGGTCAGACGCTCGAGGTTGCTACGGAGTTCTTGGTTGATATCATCAGTTAAACCAATGGAAAAACGAGGTGCACTGCTCACTTCAGTAACTTCTTGACCTTGATGTTCGTATGTGTCATCAAATGAACTCATGTAGTGATGGTTTTCAATCAAACTCCTACAAAGCTTTATTTCTGGCATATAATCTTCCTCACTAGCACTGCCAACCTCAGATTTTTCTCCTCCTTCTTTAATTATATCAAGGCTGACTTTTTTGTGTAACAGCATCAAAATCCTTGGACAAGCCACTTCATCAGGAATCTTCTCCAAATAATCCCCATGAATATTCCTTGATAAAGGCAACCACTGGACTCCATCTTCATCAAAAATTCTTGTATTGAAACTAACACTTAAGCTTTCTCCAGTACTTACCGACTTCAATAAAATCCTACATGTTGATTTCAAAGGCAGTTCTAAAGGCTTTTCAACATTATAAGGATTAAGTTCTTCAGTAAGCACATCGGTAATATATATCAAACTTATCAAATTGTTCAAATCAATGCCTTCAGCTCTAATAATTTTAGTTTCAAGTATCTCTTTCCACATTTTTATATAAATTTCTTATATACTATTATGATTTTTTTTTAAATCTTATCATAAACTTTAGTAAATATTATTAAAAACCCTGAATTCTAACTATAAAAAAAATCAGCTTATTTAAGTAAAGAATGTAACGAACCGATAGCTTTAATGAGATTTTCTCTATATAATTTTTACCCCAAAGGCGAAAATTCTTTCTCATCTCCTTCTGGAGACTCAAGGAAGTCTTGTGACATAAGCTCAGAACAGCTATGAAAATCAGGTATATCTTGTAATTCATTCCAATTTAGTTGCTTTGGGGTTAGTTCTTCATCTGAGCTTATTTCTTCAGGACTCATCATATATCTTTGTATCATAGAACTGAGCTCATTAGGTGAATTAGCAACTTTTTCCTTAAAAATATCATCTTCAGTCCTTTTAACTTCTTCTTTATCATTAATTTCTTGGATTTTCTCTTCAAGTTCATCAAGTTCATAATCAGAAACATCTTTTTTTCCCTCATATTTTTCTAGTTTCATATGCAAATCCTTTATTTGTTCTTTATTTAACAACTCTTTTTCAAGTAATTGTTTTATATAATTTCCCTGATCTTTATGTAACTGATAATAATTTGGTGCTCTAACATAATAATTCATAATAAGAGTATCTTCAAAACTAATAAAACCTTCATTTTTAAGTTGTTCTAAATGATAAAAACGATTATAGCCCCAGCATTCCCCAGTTTCGAAATCTGAAGCGAATTCTCGAAGAACATTTTGGTTTGGATCTACCTGATGAATCATTTCTACCCTGTAATCATATTTAGCACTTTCCCCATAACCTTTAAGAAGTTCTAGAAACACAGAAAGATAGTTACCTTTAGCTACACCATTACCATTTGGATATACTTTTAACCTCCACATAAGCCCGTTTATATGTAAAATATCAGAATATACAACTTCTGTTGTTTGTTGAATCTGAGAGAAATTCTTGAGGATAAATACCCCAGACTCATAAGCAGGGATGACTTCTGAGTTGAATTCACAAGATAAAGATGAAGAATCATATTTTGTTGATGGCATTGATTGAATTGCTTTAAGTTTTTTTACTAAATCAGCACTTTTTGCTATAAGTTTACTTTTTGCAACATTTGAAAGCTCTTTTTCTAATTCAATTTGCATGATTCTTAAACGGCGGATTTCGTCTTGGATTTTGTCTCTGTTTGAACTAAGAATATTAAGTTTTTCTTTAAGTTGGTTTTCAAGTCGAGATTGAATTTGCTCCATATAAAGTATTAGTTCTCTGCTTTTCTCTTCTTTTGCAGTGCGGAATTTTTCAATGTTTATATCGAGTTCAGCTAAAAGAATTTCTAAATCTTTAACCCTTTTATTTAGAGATTTAGACTCGGTGTTGATTTGCTCAACATGTTTCTTATAAACGCTTTGTAAGTGTTGAAATTCATGACCTTTATGATCTGTAGAAAACATCGCACAATCAGAGCATATTGGATTATCACAAGTAGTACAAAAGTAATTAAGCGGGCAGTTGTGGGTAGCGCATTTATCAGAAACTTCTTCAGTTTTGTTCATCGTTAAATTTTCAAGAGCTTGTGTGATGTCTTTTAAGAATCTACATGTAACTAATTGGTCTAAGCGTAAACTTGATCTACAATGAGGACATTGGGAACGATTTTCTATAAGCCATTTATGAATACACATTTTGCAGCAGAGTTTCGAACAGAAAGGGCACATTTTTGCATCAACTAATTTATCGTAGCATATAACACATTTGAGTAAGTCTTCAAGATTTGCGTTGGGTAATGGTCTTTGGTTTGACATATACCCGGAGCTTCTCAGCATTTCTGACATTTGAATTATGAATTGATTATGTAAATTAAACTCGTATAAAGGAAAGCATGTAGGCTTTCAAAAGCTAGATAGGCATAAAAAAAAAATTGGTAATAAAAAATACTATAATATTTTATAGTAAAAAATCAAAGGACACTACAAAAAAATCACACTAATTTTAATAGCAAACTTCATATATTCCTCCCATCAATCATTACTATTTCACAAAAAATTCTCATCCCAACAATAAACCACATAAAATACTCTTATTATTCTCATAACCCATCTATTATCTAACCTAATAATTCTATCTAAGATCATTTCTTGCCTTATCTTTCATCTCTTGATTTTCAATTTTATCAAGATGTTTCTCCAAATAAGGATCATCTAAATTAAATTTCTCCTCTTCAATATAAAAATAATTCGGACTTTTTGGGTACTCTTGAAAATAAGGCCCTGTACTAGGTATAAGACCAAATATTGGTTTAGGTTTATAATACCCAGCAGGATCATAATCATGAAATGCATCAGGATATGCAACATTCAAATGATATTTATTGCTATAAAGTCTTGTTGGCCAATGGGAAACAGCTGGGAAAAAGGTGAGTTCCAACCATTCCTCAGCATCTTTAAAGAAGTTCTCTAGATCAATTCCTTTATAAGTTTTAGCCTTCTCAAAACGTTTCCGAGTCTGTTCTGCATGTTCGAAGAAGTTTTTATGATGAGCTATTGCTAGTCTTAACCTGACTACATTAAGCAAATGATGCCTTCTTAAGCATGCCCGATATATGCGAGAAAACCTTTGTTCATGAGTTAGAACGGATGGGTCTTTTTCTGAGTATGCGCATAAATTTAGAAGAGTTCTCCACTTGAAGTTGGACCTAAAGTGGATTTTCCCTGGGATCATTCCTCCTACCATTTTTTATTATAAGGTTTTTTTGTATATGATTATGATTAGAGGATAATAAGATAATAGGTGTGTTAGGATGATTAAGTTTTTATTTATAGGAAAAGGAGTTTGGGTTGAAGATAGGTTTTAGTTGGATGGGCTTTTGTGGAGGTGTTGATTAGAGAGGTTTTAAGATAGTTTGAGGAAAGGATTTTGTAGTAGGAGTGAAGATTTTTGGATTTTAAAAGAGTTTTTTGTGGAGAGTTTTAGTTTAAGGTGTATCTTTGTAGGTGCTAAAAAGGAGATTATTATGGGTATAGCTTATTATGGAAGGTTTATGTTGGGGTTTTTTGCTTTTGGGTGTGGTTATTATACAATTTCTAATTATGTTTGATGATATTTTTTTCCTATTGAGGTCTAGAAGATTTTTTTATCGAATAGTATATTTAAGTATTTAGATATAAATATTAAAATATGATAAACCCTTCATTTTCTTCCACAAGTAAATCAAAAATCACAAATACTAATGATCAACCCTACACTAGCTTTTATAGTCGTTCTAAAAGTACAATGAAACCTTTTTACCTTCCATATAAAGAAGACACAAAAGAACTTTACTTCCAAAACTATGAGAAAAATTTTAATAACAAATCAGAACTAAAAACTAAATCGTATAATAAACCACCGTTATTTGAAACCCCAACAGCATTTCATAACAACAATAACCCTGTATTTAAACAGAAAAATCAAGAAGGAAACTATTTCTATTATACGAAAACCTTGAAAAATCATCACAGTACTAGTGAAAACTTAAAGCATTTGATAAATAACGAGAACTTTACTAAAAAAACTACTAACAAATCTAATGAAATCACAGAAAAATCATTACCAAAACTTCAAAATAAGAGGAAAGATATAGAAACTGATGCTAAAAAATGCGAATTAAAGCAAATATTTAAAGAGAATCAAGTAAATACTCATAAAAAGGATAAGCAATGCAAGGCTGAAGATAAAAAATTGAGGAAGGATCAAAGCTTGGAAACAATTGAATTTAATGAAAATAGCACAAAATCATCTTTGCCTCTATTAAAAGATAAAATTCATCATGTAACATCGCTACCTGATTTGATTCAGAATAAAACCCAAAACTCTCAAAGCTTTAGTATTTATAACAGTATTTACATAAAAAACAAAAACCTTCTGACCTACTATAAAATCAACTTACCCAACAATCCACAAGCCGAAAGCCCACAAAAAACTAATAAAGTTCATTTATCTTAATGAAATATCTTTAACTATTTTATATATAACATATAGGGTGACCATATATTAAAGATAATTTTATACTTATATAACTACTTTTATCTATAAACTAAAGGCCTATTTAATTACATGCTTTTGAATACAATAATTGACATATAAATCAGCATACCAAAATCATAAATCATTTTAATGATACTATTACTCTTATAAAAATATAAAATTATAACAGAAAAATTTTCCTAGCATCTTAGCAACCATCACACAAAAATGTTTTTTTGATAATCACCAGAGTTTCAGCTATGATTTGCCAATACTTACTATCATCATAAAAATCATTATATCTTTTAAGTTTGTTTTTAAGATCATTATTAAAATCTTCAAAATTTCTAAAAGAACAGATATATTTTTCTTCCTTTTGAGCGACAACTATCCTTATCTAATAATCTAAAAATTTTACTCCTGATTAATATTTACGACAAAATTCATATCCTCCAATATCTTGAGTAGTGCATATTTATTCACTAAAATAAACTCTATCTTTATTTTTCATAGACGACTTTTTAATATCATTAAATTTTGATTTTTTTGATTGAATTTTCGATATTTTTAATACTTTCCTACATCATAGATTGATATAATAATTATAATAAAAATAAGTTTTATCCATTCCAAAAAAAAACTTAATTTTATACAAACTATGCATTAATCATTTAAAAAACTCTTAATCATTCATCTTTCCTTATATTTCATAACAACACCCTAACACCTAATACAGGATTTTATTTGAATATCATATTAAGTATAATTTTCTTACAAGTGAATATATTGGCGAAATAATGATTAAAAAACCATGGGTAATTGGATGCTGTTTAGCCCTCTGGGCAATATCATTTCTATTATTAGCAGTCCTAACACCGATAATTCTGTCAAATTTACTTGAAGAAAAGATAAAAGAATCTGTAAAGCTAACTAATTCAAATGGGAAAAAATTATGGGGAGAACTCCCTGGAGACAAGGAATGCATTATGTACCAAAAATTTAATATGTTCAATTTATTAAACCCAGACGGTGTACTGTTAGGTGAACCTCCAGAGCTTGAGGAAAAGTCAGGGTATTTGTATCAGGAATATGATAATTTTCTCAATATCGATCATGAGAAATACGAAAACAATGATGTTGTAAGATACAACCTTCTACGATATGAGAAAGTGACTCACAATACAGAATGGCCAGAAACAATTACCCCTGAAGACCAAATAACATCTTTAAGTATTGGGACTTTTAGTATTTGGGATCAACTCAAGCATCAATCAAGACAGCAACTATCCTTAACAACCCTCTATACCTTAATCAGACAATTAGAAACTTCCTTACCTCTTTCAATCTATTCATCAGCCTTAAATTCTTTAATCAATACCTATGAAATTGCAGATTCAAACATATACCAACCAGCAAACATAAGTGAATCTTTAGCTCAAGCTCTTTGGAGCGACGTCAATTATGGTATGAAAAATGTTAATGGTTTACAAATCTGGATTCAAGCCTTATCAGAAAATACAATAAACGGTAATTTTGTTTTAACAAGTCCAATAACAGGAAATCTTTATATCTTATGGCAATATTTCGGTTTAACTTATAATCAAATGTTCATGCTTTTTACAGGATATTTCAACACTGCGTATGTAAATGTAACATATATGGCTTATAATCATTATGGATGTAAGCCAAATAAATATAGTCAAGAACTTTGTGATCCTGTTTATTTATCAGCTTTACAATGGACACAAAGTTATATAACTCGATTTCCCCTTTTAATAAATGAAAGTTATCAATCTATATCATCTTTTAATACAACTTTTCAAGGATATCCAGAAATGTATTATTTTTATACAGCAACACCAACTAGAGCTAAGTATCATAATGTGAATTTTACTATAGAAAGCTATGAAAGTTTGTTTTATTATAATAGGACAACAGGTTTCCCAGCTTATAGTGAGAGTACTTTACTTGATGTTGGTAAAATGACTCAGTTTTTTGATTTAGCTTATGAAGGAAGATTTTTAGAATTGGTCGAAATACTCAGGTTGCCTAGTTTAAATCATACAAGGGTACTTTGGGATTATATAAATAGCCTTGTGGATTTAACAGTTTTAAAAGGAAGGTATGACCCTAATGTTTATAATATAGATAATAGAGGAATTTCTAGTGAAGCAGCTATTGGGAATATAGGAAGTCAATGTTTATATAAACTTATTACTGATATGGCCGAAATTATACCAATTGTTATAACTAGTGGTTATGATTTGTTTCAATTACACACAGATAAGATTTATTGTGTTAGTGTTGTAGCAGAAATATTATCTGATGATGAAACTTACATATGTGGAAATTATGCGCTTGAATGGAGTATTAGTTCTAACGGGATTTCTTTATGGATTTTAGCTTATTGGAATGGGGTAAATTCTACTGATTGGAATAATTTTCAACAAATATCAATGCTGAACTATACAAATATGCTTAAATTGTTTAATACAAGTAATATTTTGACGCAAACTTTTGCTAGTTATGACTTGTATTTGAAAAAACATTATGGGTGTTCAAACCCAGGTCTTAGATGTGACCCAATGTATTTGGCTAAAATGCAATGGGGCCGTGGACTTGTCACGATGAACCTCCCTTCAGCTTTTTCTAAAGGATATATTGGCAATTCGACGTCGATAACAAATTTCGAGTTCTTGTCTATGGGTCTTAATGGCACCCCTGAATATTATTCATTTTCTAAGGGGCTTCTGACTCCAATTCTTACTGAAAGCGAAATAGATTTCCTTTTAAGTTTCAATGGACTTTTCTCAAGTTCTCAATTCCAATTATTCTTCATATACCAATACGAAGGCAATCATAATCTTCAGCAGGAATCCTTCAAATTACCTAAAAACAACTACATGATAGAATACCTTCGTCATCTGATTGATAAATACTATTTCGGTGGCCTAATCAAGACAAAATCTGTAAGTACAATACTCTGGAATGATACTGAACCATTGCTCCAATCATTAAAATCATTAAATCCTTTACTTGGGGGAAATCCCGCTTTAGACCCATCATTGACAAGCATAGGTAGAAACATGAGCAAAAATAGTGTTGCGAGTCTGCCAAAATATATGAAAAATATGATGGACTCAGGAGAAACCCATGTAAAAAATGTGCGTAAATACAGGCTTTTTGCAGGAAAAGACTATATAAACTTCCCAGTTCTAGGATACTTCGGACAACTTCCAAATAACACTGGACCAAACCTAACATATTACAACATGAATCCTTGGGGAGCAAATATTTCAATAGAAGGTACAGATGCTTGGGGTTTTAAGCCATATATTTCTAAAAGTGATGATATAAATATATTCTTCGATATTGGGAGTTTAGTTTTTGAAGGGAAATATGATAAACAAGTCACTGTAAAAAATTTTGATTGTTATCGATATAGAATAAATAACGATATATTGAAAAATTCTACAGCAATTGAAAAGAATAAAGCGCTTTATGCTTTTGGACCTAGTGGACTTATTAATGAAACTATGGTTTTTGGTGCTCCGGTTTTTGGTTCGAAGCCTTATTTTCTTGATGCTGATACCATATTACTTAAACTTGTTAATTTTTCAGATTTTGCTTCTGTTCATATTCATGATTACGATACATTTTTTGATGTTGAAAAATATTCAGGAACTGTTTTTTATTCTATTGAACAGTTTCAGTATAATTTTGAACTTAAACCTGATAATCTATATCCAAAACTTGGCCTTTATAATATGAAAAGATATGGACGTAGGACTTATATGCCATTTTTTTATATGCAAAGATATCAAAAACTCAGTCAGCATATTGTTGATAAGTATTTTGGAATTATTCATACAATTTTAACAGTTAGTTTGATAGCGCAAATTGTTGGATTTACGTTGTCAGGGATTTTGCTTGTGTTGCTGATTATTTATATATGGGTAAGAAGGAGAAAGGTCAGGATTGCTTTGGAAAGCGAAAAAGGTTATTCACTATTGATTAAGTAGTTAATGAATTTATATTAATTATTATGGTATAGTGAATATATTATAGAAGTTTACTATAAAAGTCTATCTTTGATGAAGATTTTTTTATCATTATAACTAAATAAAAACTATCTTTCTAATAAAATAATATATTTCCTCTACAATCTACCCTTTCAGCAGTAAAAAATATAAAAAATTAGCATATAAAATGGAAAATGGAAATTGGCTTATCCTTGGTGGAGTAGGGTACATAGGTCGGAATTTATGCCAATTCTTACTGGAATCTCACATTGCCAGCCATATTACTGTAGCTGACAAAGCTCTTCCAGCCACATCAAATTTTCACCCAATTCACTTAGAAACTTTTGCATCAATAGAAGTAATACAGACTGATTTATCTCGTAATCCATCTAAAGCTTTCAATAAAGAATATAGGTATATAGTAAATTTAACTGGAGAAACACGTGGAGACCTTCCAGAAAGTAGGTATAGAATGTGCTCAGTTGGTGTTATTCAAGCATGTAAACCTTTTATCGGTAATTCTAAGTGGATTGAGATTTCTACTGGACTTGTGTATAAAAGCAATAAAAAAGGGGCAAAAGAAAATGAAAAACTAGAACCATGGACAATTGAAGGCCGTTGGCGACTTGAAGCTGAAAAATCATTAGAAGGGATAAACTCTGTAATACTCCGAAGCGCACGGGTTTATGGAAATGGAGATTTTACAACTATAGCCCCAAGGGCTATTCTTGCTGCTGTATATCTAAGGCTAAAAAAAGAAATGAAGCTTTTATGGGGATCTGATTTAAGAATAAGTACAATTCATATAAGAGATTTATGTAGAGCTATAGTTCATTTAAAAGATCTTGAAGGTGTTTTTAATGTAACAGATGGAGCTGATACAAAACAAGAAGATTTTAGTAGGATTATTGAAAGTTTGTTTCATATAAGAGCAAATTATTATTCAAGGGTTATTTCGAATCTTGCATCTTTACAAGCTGTAGCTGAAGAGGCTAATGAAATTCATATGGCTCCTTGGGGTGCAATTTGTAGTGAAGCTGGGATTGATTGCCCGATTTATCCTTATGTTGAACAGGAAAATTTGGATGGGAGCCATATGGCTTTGAATAGTCAGAAACTTTTAAGCACTGGGTTTACTTTTGAACAACCGAGATTGACTGAGGAAAATGTTAGACAAAGCTTGAATTGGCTAATAGAATATCAAGTAATCCCTAACATAATAAAGTAGACTTTTATTCTGCAAATCTCTAATAAATAATCCTATTAAAAATTATTTATTCTTGTCTACCTAATTTACAAAAAAAAAATTAACTTCCTTAATATATCTATTCCACTTTCTTACACAATAAATTCTGAATCCTACTATTTTAATACCTACTCTTTCAATAATATCAATTAATTTTTCTAACTCCTCACATATTTCATATATTAAATTCAACCTTTTAACTTTATCATCACATCCTATTCTTTCAAACATCCTACTTGTTTCTAATACCCATTTAATAAACTACACCTTCTTCTTTTTTCTTTTCTTATCTACATCCATCCTTTAATCATAAATGATCCCATAAATTATTCTAATAAAATGGGCTGTGGTTCATGTAAGCACGGTAAAGTTTTTATGCCAAGTGTTGGGAACTTTGAAGCATCGATTCTTAAAGACTATTCCTCTTTTTTATCTAGTAAGCATTCTGAACCGAATGATTCCTACCTCAGCATGTCGAAAACAATCCAAAAATTCCACGAAGAAAACTTAGACCAAAATGATCTTTTATCACCATACATGGCTTCTCGAAGTGAAAGGTCGCGTGCTTCTCATGAGTTTCAAACTGCTTCGAAAGAGTTCAAAAAAATCCTCATCGAATATTCTCAAGGCAACAAATTTATAGTCCAAAAAGAATACAAGATATTTGTCTGGACCAACAACAGGGAGTTCCTTCGCAAGCTTTTCCCTTTCCGGACTGTAACAGAAAGAATAGAGATTGATAACTCTTATCATGAGGTTACTTTTTATATATACACAAGCATTCCTCCTATAATAACTGACTGTGTTCTTTATTTGCTGACTAATATCGATGAGTTCAAGGAAGTTTTTAAAATGAATCAGATCTATAAGCATGTCTGGACCCAAGCAATGATCACATCTGTTCATAACCAAAACTTCATAGAAATCGCAGACAACCTAGGGATCCATGTTGTCAAAAGCACTAAAGACCTTTATATAAAAATCTGCAAAGAAGACCAAAACCTTTTTAATCTACTCAAAGACATATTTAATAAAATCGACACAAACCACAATGGAGAAATTGACTATTTCGAACTATCACAGTCAGTAAAAATCCTCAAAGAAGACATGACAGAAAATGAAATACGTGAAGCTATAGCCCGTATTGATGTGAACAATGACGGGAAAATTACATTTGAAGAGTTTTGTTTTTGGTGGAAAAAAGGTCGACAAGGTGTTGCAAGTTTTTCAGAATTCTCATTAAAATGGGCTAAACAGCTAGCTTTAAACACCCCTGAGACTAGAACATTAGTAAAAAACCTAACAATGAATCGAGTTGGGATAAACAAAAGACAGAAAAAAAAGGATATTTGTATAGAAATTGGTCAAGGTGAGAATGTGAATACAGATATTCTTTTAGAAATGGGTAAAAGTTCAGTACGTGAAAGGGTGTTGAATGAGATAAACATGAAATTAAATCTTTTTAGTAATGAAATCTGGTTGGTTTTTAAGTTCACAGCTAAAAACCAACAGTTTCTAAATAGTGCATTAGGGTCTTTGAATCAGAAAATCGACATGGTTTTAGACTCAATGCTCAACAGCTTGCTTGATGGGAAGAAAATCAAAAAAGCAGTCCAATATTCTATAAAAACCTTTGGAAATGATGTTTATTTTATATTCACTTTAGACTTAAACAACACTTATATGGAGCCATTGAACAGTTTACTTTTTACATTGGATGAGTTTATGATTTCACCTTTAAATGACTTTTTATCAGCACATGTCATGTCTTCAAATGATTTTTTTAGAATACTTTCTAATGGATCTTTATGGGAAAATCTAGGTAGTTGGGCTTCAATTAAGATAACAGCTGAATATTGGAGTAAATTTGTTAATTTGTTTGCTAATGTTTGCCCAATATCGAATAGGTTTCATATGTTGATATATACTTTCCTTTTATCCAATGGAGTTTTTGATGTAAAATTTGCTAATTCGGAGAACTTTGCTCAGACTATGACTACTTTGACAGGATATAGAGCTGAGCTTATAAACCTACTTCCTCCTAGTATTTTGAACTTTTTACATCAGTTAGATTCGCATTTTATCGACACGGCTGAAGTGTATGGACGTGTGGCAAATATTGGAATGAAAATGACTATAAGTTCAAGAGACCTTTTAAATAATATAGTGATAAATGGTTGAATGTAGGAAAGTATTAGGATTGGATATTTCTGAATAAAGAGATATATTAAGTTGCAAAAGCAACTAAATAGATTTCAGATAAACAATTTTTATTATATAGTATTTTTTATAATAAACTTCAAAAAAAAGTCTCATTGAAACTCATTACAAAAAAATATACACATCATCTTATCAATCCTTATATCCTTTCATACAAAAACCCCCTAATTCCAACAAAAAAATTAAACCACCAAAAACCAAAATCTTTTTAAAAAATCCATCGTCTCAAAACTCTTCTCACCCTATACGCAAAATCCTCCCCTAGCATATTAATCACACAATTTTTCCTTATCTTCCAATATAAAAAACCCCAACACTAAAACTCTTAAAAATATCCCAATCCCATCGAATCATAAAACCTCAAAAATTTAAATCCTCATAAAAAATGTATGTTGCCCGCTAATAAAGAATAAAATGGCCAAACCAGAATAGTAATTTTTATCCAGCGACTACTTATTTAAACTTCTACTTATCGGCGATTCAGGTGTAGGTAAATCAAGCCTGTTACTAAGATTCGCCGACAATACCTACACTGAGAGTTTTATCGCAACAATCGGTGTTGACTTTGTATTTTTTATACAGAAAATCAAAACAATCGACGTCGAAAGCAAAATCGTCAAACTTCAAATTTGGGACACTGCAGGCCAAGAGAAATTCAGGACAATTACATCATCATATTATAGAGGTGCTCATGGTGTTATAGTAGTTTATGATGTGACAAATCGTGAAACTTTTAACAATGTTAAAAATTGGATGGGAGAAATTTCAAGATATGCTTCAGAGAATGTTAATCGTTTACTTATAGGGAATAAATGTGATGTTGATTCAAAAAAAGTTGTTTCAACAGAAGAAGGTAAAGAATTAGCTGATTCATTAGGGATACCTTTTATGGAAACTTCAGCGAAGACTTGTATAAATGTTGAACAGAGTTTTTTGAGGATGGCTAGTGAGATTAAAAGTAGAGTTGCTGTTTCATCTTCAAAACCGGTAGCATCACAGCAGAAATCTCAACATTTGAATCCTGGTAAAGTAGTTAGTGCTAAGAAAAATTCAGGATGTTGCTAGGAATAGTTAGAAAATTAATAAAAATTAGTTTGATTATGTTTTTTAATAGAAAAGTTTATATGAGGATTTTATTATGGCTTAGATTTTAATGATTTTTTGATTTGGATATATGGAGATTTTTACTTTTTTTGAGAGATTTTATATAAGATTTATATTAAAAATTATTTAGCATTGGGATTTATAAAAAGATTTTTTGGTATGATAGATTATTAGGGGAAATACACAATTTTAAGCTTAGTTTGGTACTTTGTATGAATTGCCGCTTTTGAGATTTATCGGGGAAAATGGTAGAAATAATAATGAATAAAATTGTACCTTTAGTGCTCGTAGATCCTGAAGAAAGTGTGGTTTTTGATTGTGATAAGGTTGAAATGAGGTCGAATATACAGATAAAAAATGTATCTAATGCAAGTGTTGCTTTCAAAATCAAAACTAATGCCCCGAATTGCTATAAAGTATTTCCATGCAAAGGATTGATTAAAAGAGGATTAAGTGTTAACTTAAAAGCTAAAGCTAATGATTATTATGATACACAGAATCATAGTTTTATGATCCTAGCACAAGCTGTAAATGAAGAAGATGGTATCCCAAAAGTTTGGAGCTCATCAATTGAGATGCAAAAAATCCGTCTTCGTGTATCTTTTACAAAAGAAAATTCTACTAATGAAAGCACAATTGATGATGAATCTTTAAAAGCTCTGACAATTGAGAATTTACAACTTAAATCAGAACTTCAAGGACTAGTTGAAGAATTAAAGTCTCGACGTATAGATACGCTTAAACACCAATGTGAACTTGACCGTGAATTTAATTATATTCATGCTTTGAGTTGCTTTGTGTTAGGATTGATACTTGGGGCTTTATTCCCGTATCTTTTCTTTTGATTTATATTTTTAATAAGCTAAGCCTTTAAATCAATTATTTAAAACTCTTGCCCATTTATCAGATTTAATAGAAATTATGTAAATATTTTGATATTAAAAAATGTGTATTTATGATTAAGATTATTGATGTAAAGATAATAATTATAGTTAGAATATCTAGGAATTGTGAAGAAAATAATAGGGAGTTTTAAGAAAAAGGAAGATTTTTTTACATTGGCCTTTTAATTATACGAAGTTTTAAGGGGTTTTAGACTAGGATTATATAGTATTGAAGTTTAGGTTTATGATAAATGAATTCTGAGTATGTGATTTTAAGATTAAGGTTGATTATATTGTAAAAAAAAAATTAGTAAAAAATTATTATCATAATAATAAGTAGATAAAAAAAAATTTATACGAACTACTTGTTAATCCCCACAAGCAACTCATTTTTTAAGCTTTTCTGAGTTTTTATTTGAAAATAATACCAAAAAATAATTTAATAATATATATATGCCTTAGGAAAACATATACAATTGCATTAAGGTATGAAAATTGATACAGAAAATATTACTTGTATGTATTATAAATAAAGGGATCTAATAAAAGATAATAAAAAGTTTAGTTGTCAGCACAAGGGATTCCCTGGCGGTCTCCCACCCAAGTACTAACCTTGCCTTATGCCGCTTAACTTCAGAGTTCGGATGGGATCTGGTGCTTTAGGCATAGTATGGCCGACAACAATATAATATGTTTGTTGAAGTATAAATACAGTTTAATTTCAAAGAATTTTGCATTTTTAATTGCTTAAAGGATTTATTTAATAATTAGAAAATTTTATCTGCGAATAAATGTAGGTGTTATAGGTAAATTTATGTATTTTTTAAGAACAAATACAGGATAATAAGACTTAGATATTAATTTATCTAAAAATGACTATGAAATTCATAAAAAACTGTATCTATCAAATAAATATTTTATTATCTTATAATTTTCAATAAAAGCATACATTCCTTACAATTACATCATTTCTTATAACATAAAATGTAATAATTACATCAAAACATAACCAAAAATCTAAAACTTTAAATTAATCTAAATTAAGTAATCATGAATATAGAAAAACTATCCAACAAATTTATATTCGATAAAATACTTTTAACTTTAATGGAAAATCCTTAAGCAAACCTAAAATTTTCCCTTTTCTAATAAAAAACTAATACTAGTTTATCTAATATTATTCCTATACTAAAACATTATTAATCATGAAACTTCTCAAACTCTAAAATTCTAAATACGAAAAAGCAAATGGATTTTCACAGAATTGCTGCGAATCATTATGCAAATCGTAAGTATCCGTTATATCATGGCTCTGACCCTCTTCTATTTTAACTACTTCTAATACAAGGTTGCTAAATGCATTTTCTTTGCTCTGTTCATCTATTTTTATATCTTCAGGTTTTATTATTTCTTCATTATTAGTACTTTCCTTTGGCGAAGATAATCTTCTATCAGTACGTATATGAGACCTTTCGTGTACTTTCATGTTGCTGCTTTGAGAAAATCGCTTATTACAACCAGTTACACGACAAATAAAAGGTTTGTCTCCACTATGGACTCTTAAATGTGTACGTAAATTATAATCAAGAGAGAAGAGTTTGTGGCAGTAAGCACATTTAAAAGGTTTTTCTTTTGTGTGAACCAAGGAATGCCTTGCAAGCTTTGATTTGTCTAGAAAAGTCTTGTTACAAATATCACATGAAAAATTTTTTGGGTCTTTTAAAGTATTGCTAGACATTTATAGCATTTAAGTCACTATAAATTGATTTTATGATAAATTAGTTTTGGAATAAGGGTTAGGGGCTATGCAGAGCTAGAAGATTTTTTTAATCTATAAAAGGATGATTATAGGGCTTAATAAGGTAACAAGCTTTAGGTAAAAGGGCTTAATTGATCATTTTCTAAAATTTATCCAGCCTAGGCAATAATCATACTCAAAATAAAATAGCAAAATATAATCCCAAGATAACTTTGTTATAAAATCCTAACAATTATATTAACATTTACACCCACCAATTTTATCTAAAATATCCACATCTAAACCCATAACCCAAAATTCTAACCTAAAATATCCACATCTAAAACCCATAACCCAAAAATCTAACCTAAAACCATCATTCTATAAAAAAACTATTACAACAACAATCCAAAAAATCTTCTAAACCTAAAATCCTACAGCAATCCCTTAAAATCTCTAAAAATCTAACACCAAAGTGCGTAGTCTCATATCTAAAACTTTAATTTTTACTATTTTTCTCTCTAATCTTAATATTCTGTGAAACATTAAGTTTATACCTTTCCGTAGTCATATACATCTTATCATCTCTAGGTGATACAGTATTTAACTTTGGTATCTGATGTACTCTAAATATTCTTTACCCTCTAATTGAACTCTGTTTATTAAACGCTTTATCATAAACCTCTAAATCAGGTGATTTTGGAGTTATCAAATACTGTTTATTAACATTAGGTGTTCTACCTTGCATAGACCTAAACTCCAAAATATCCGTAGTCAATTTACGTCTAACAAATTCATCATTAGAATCATAAGGTCCATAAGTTTCTTTAGGGACAATAAGTTCTTTTCTTGGTAGCATTTTATTAAAACTCACAGTACGTGCTCTTTTATTAGAACTTAAAACATGACTTTCTGGATAAACATGAGTAAATCTTTTTTCATGTGGAGGACTTTCAGCTCTAACAAAAGGTTCTCGAGGTGTCTGGACTCTAAAATCAACCAAAGGCTTAACTTGATGAGTCAAAGCTGGTGACTCAACAGTTCTACTATATAATCTTTCAGCATATTCTCTATATGTAAAAGTTGTTCTCTGAAGGTCGACTGTTTTACAATTACTCTGAGGACGAGTATTTTTAGGGAAAGTGCATTTCATTTCTGAATCCACACAATTTGGAAAAAGCAGTATTTTTTCTCTAATTTTTTGTTTCTTTTTAACAAATTTAGGCCCTTGGTTTACCCTTGGGTCTATTGCTGTGTAATTTGGGGTATAAAGTCCTACTATAGGTGATTCAGTTCTATTACGAAATGCATTCTCATACTGACTTCTTGAGACTACAGTAAAAGCTGGAGAAAGCTTTTGAGATTTAGGCTTTTCTCTATTGCTTTCTTCGATTTTCTGTTGGTCCATGATATTTTTCATCTGTTTCGCATCGCTTGGGTCGACAATGTTTAGTTCTTTAGCCTTAGGTCTTTTTTTAGTCCCATGGAAAAGTATCGCATTTGAATGCATACTTGCTTTACCTTGTTTAGAAAAAAACACTTCTTTATGAAGAAGATCCATATAACTGAATTTATTATTTGTTTTTTGAATAATTATTGAAAGATTTGTCTGGGGAAGATGGGTAGATGTAGGATTCTAGGATGAATAGAGATGTATTGTAGGTTAAGGTAAAACCCCCAAAGAGGGAAAGGAGGAATTTGGCTCGTAAGTAGAAAAGATCATTGAAAACTGGGGAGTCGGGTTTGGAGGGTTGGGGTTGGGAATGGTTTTCGAAGAATTTGTCGTGAAGAGACTGGTCGAGGGATTTGAGGTTGAAGAGAAGGTCGGAGGATGGGTAGCGGGAACCGTATTTGCGAATGTTTTCTTCCATTTCGTCGATGTCTAGAGCGTTTAGGTAACCTTTATCGAGATCGTATTTGTATCTTTTTTCGTCGTCGATGAGGATTTCGTAGGCTTCTTTTACGTGCTTAAAGGTATCACTTGATCCTGCAAGATCTGGATGGTGGGTTTTGGCTAAGTTGTAATAAGCTGCTTTGATCTCATTTTTCATAGCTTTTTGCCCGACTCCAAGCACTTCATAGAAGCATGCGAATTTTCTTATCATATTTACTAGTCATAGTTAGTTGGCAATAAAAAAGCACATACTCTTCTTCCTTCATCTGCAGTAAGGTTGAAAGTCCCACAAGCTTCGAACTAAATATAAATCACCGTTGGGCAAAAGTCTAAATTTATCCCCGTCATCCTGAACTTCTGTCTCAATGGTTCTGTAAAGTCAATATTTTTCGATTTCCCAGTGCCAATTATTATATATTCAATACGAGGTTGGACTAATCTGACTATATCTAAATGATGTTCTTCAATATCTTCAAGCCTTGAAGCATGCCACTGAAAAACCATATCTGGAAATAACAAAATCGGTCCAGGAACCCATATCTGGTTTATTGAAAACATCCCATCTGCCACTGACCAAACTTGTAATGGAGGGTTAAAACTTGAGAACATCTCTGGAAGCTGAAAATCAAAAATTCTTTTTCTGTCGATTTTTGAAGTCAGTTTAGCTTTGTACTCAGGGATTTCGTGAGGAGTTATAGAAGGGATTGTATTGTTGTCTCTAGTATCCCAACGAGTTCTAAACCTTCCTTCTGCATCTTTGAATATGTCCTCACTGAAAAACCTACGCAATCTTCCTAAAGCCCTCATTTTATAAGCTTTTATGATATTAGAAAAACTTTATAATTAATCAAGTGAATGTTCAGGTTTGATGAACTCAACAGGTTCATTTTGATCATCATCTTCAGCTTCAGCTCTATGGGGGAATGTTGTTGTTATTGAAAATGCTGAAGACGCTCTAAACCAAGGGTCTTTTAATAATTCTCCAGCTCTTGGGCGTTTATTAGGATCAACACATAGCATTTTAGCTATAAAATGCTTAGCTGCAATTGATACGTACTCTGGAACAACATAATGCCCTCTTGAAATCTGTTTATAAAGGTCTTTATCAGAATTAGCACGAAAGGGAAAATTCCCTGTTATAAGGGCATACAATAGCACACCTGCAGCCCAAATATCTACAGGTGGCCCGTAGTATTCTTTTTTACTAACAATTTCTGGAGCCATATAGCTTGGCGTTCCACAGAATATTTTAGCCTTTTTATCATTAGGAAAACAAGTAGCAAATCCAAAATCAATAAGTTTAACAACCCCACTCTGGTCAACAAGCGTGTTCTCCAATTTAACATCCCTATGCGTAACTGACTTATTATGTAAATAATCCAATGCAAGTAATAATTCTCTAAACAACTTATTAGCCTCAAATTCTTCCATCCTCCTATTAATCTTCCTTTTCATCATAGTACTTAAAGAGCATCCAGAGACAAACTCTAACACAATATACAAATATTTTGGCATATCAACAGATTGATACAATCTAACAATATTCGCATGTTCAATTTTAGATAGTATTTTTATCTCATTTTGAACACTTTTCTGTCTAGCAATATCGCTAAATTTCGCTTTGTCATAAATTTTTATAGCAACTTTTCTTTGTGTTGATTTGTGAATACCATATTTCACTGTGCCATAAGAACCAGATCCTATAGTATTTCCTATAATATAGTCATTTAAAGGATCTTGTCGGTTTGAAGCAGGGTTATTTTGCCCTTTGATTTGAGGCTTGTTTATTATTTGACTTGGGACTCTTGACACATTTTCAGGCTTGGTTAAAGGTTTATTAAGTTTTTTTACTGGACTTAAGGTTAAAGTTGTGTTTTTCGTTGATGGCTTAGAATAAGCACGTGATCTTATGTCAGAAGATGGAGAGTTACGTTTGGTTATTGTGTCGATGAACTTTTCTGATGGACTTGATGGAAGTTCGCTAATACCTTTGATCATTTCAACCTTGGGTTGGATGTTAAATCTAGTTAGCCAAGTATTGTAAGTCAAAGATATTTTCGAAGGGGTTTTTATAGACTGTGGTGTTGCACTCTGAACATTAGACTTACTCCTAATTGGGACTTTGACGAATATTTTTGGTGTGCTTGAAATAGTTTTTCTTTCTTCCATATGATAAATATCTGAATGGTTCAAGAATATTATACAAAAAAGCCATAAAAAATTCCGGCTTTTCAAACTTATAATCCTCAACACAAAATATTTAACTATTTGATATAAAACCTTAAACAACCTAAGCTGTTTTAACTGGCTCAGGTAACTCGGCTATCGATCCTTGACTTAAAGTAGAACTCCTTCCATACTTTTTTGGTTTCTTAGCTCTAGTATCTAATAAAAAAGTTCTTAAACCTGTTGTGGTAACCAATTGGCCATACTGGAAATTCGTAAATACTTCAACGAATGTATCTTGACTTATAATTTTCCCTCTAACAATAAGCATTTCACATATTTGTTCTAAAGCTAAATCTACAGCATCAAGGAGTTTTGCTATATATTTATGTATTTTCATTTCAACTTCTGAATCTACTTGTTCTGAACATACAAGTTTTGGTAGGTTATTTGCAGCTAAAGTTAACATCCGGATGAGGATTTCTTTTTTTACTTCAGAAATATCAAGTTGATGGGTGCATAATGGATCAAAAACTTCATAGATAAGTTTTGATTTGATTTCAGCACGACCTTTTGATAATAAGATAGCAAGAAGAAGGAGATCTTTTATAGAATAAGTCCCTTGAGCTGATTTTAATGTTTGGTAAAACCCTTGAATATGCACATGGCAGCCTGAGTTAAGAATCCGAAAACCTAATTGGTTGCTCATTTGGATTAGATGAGCTTGCATGATTACCCCGTTGCAGTTATTTCTCCGGAATGTAGTGTCGACTTCTACAGCGCTAATTTTGCTGAAGTTCAAACCTCCTTCTGCGTAGACTATAGCTTTTTCTTCAGAACCCAGCTCCCTACTACTAGCGCATCCCATTTTTATACTAAAAAAACTCCTAGTATTCACAGTTTATATTAACTATAATAGTTTGACGACTTCTTTAAGTAAATTTTCTGAGAGCTTGGTGATATTTTTAAGCTTTTTGAGCCTGCAGAGGTATAGAAAAGGGACTCTTTTTTTAAACCTCTCATGTCTTCTTATAATAAACTTGATTCTTGGGGACAAATTCTGCATGAGTTCTTTATACTCATCTTTTATTAATATAGAAGTATCAGCACCATGATCTAATAAAAACTGAATAAGATCTTCGTTTTTTCTATATAAAGATTGAATCAAAGGGTATTCATCATATTTTGCATTAAGATCAGCTCCAAGGCTTATTAAAGTAAGTATGCTATCGTATTGATTGTAAAAACAAGCTCGAGTTAGAGGATTGTCGCCGTTTTTACCAGTTTGGTTTATGTCACAACCTAAGGAATGGAGATATTTTATTATATCAGTTTTGTTGTAATGGGCTGCATAGGTCATTAAAGTTACACCTTGCTATGTGAGGATTACTTTTGTTAATAAAGTTGGGTCGATACTTTTTGTTTCGAAGAGAAGCTTTATTTTATTTAAGTCCCCAGATTCTATTAGGGAGATGAGGTCTTCTTCGAATGGGATTGTCCTGAATTGTCTGATGAAATTTATTAATTTTTGCATTTTATATATATAAAAGTTTTTTGGCTTTGATTTATATGCTAATAAGGTTTTAGTATTGGAGGAGAAGAAGGGTGGTTTTTTTATAGGATTGAAAAGGAAAGATTTGGTAAAGAGTATTTTTTTTAGGTTTTGTAAAGATGTATATATACTGAAGGTAAAGCTAAACATTGTTGTCGGCCATACTATGCCTAAAGCACCAGATCCCATCCGAACTCTGAAGTTAAGCGGCATAAGGCAAGGTTAGTACTTGGGTGGGAGACCGCCAGGGAATCCCTTGTGCTGACAACTAAACTTTTTAATGTTTTAATATAAGCTAAGTAATTATTTTTTATGATTTTATAATGAAGTGAAATGAGAAAAAATAGTTTTATATAAGATTTGTATAGTTTTGGTTTGTAACTGATAGCAAAAGTTATGTGTAGGAATATTTTTTATTGGTTAAGATTTTTTTGGATTTGGGATATATTGGTGATATATGATTGAAATTTCATGAAATATAAGAAATTTGTATTTTGTTTTAGATTTAAACTTAGTTTTACAGCTTTTGGATTTAAAAAAATACATAAAAAGTGCAAAATAAGAGGAAAAGAAATATGAGTGAGAAAAGGGAAGCTAAAAAGCAATCGATGGTAGAAGATTTTGATGAGTTTGGTAAATAGGAAAAAATTAAAGGGAAAATTACGAAAGGAAAAATAATAATAAGAAATTAAAAACTATATTGCAGTGAACCCCACACATAAAACTTTATTTAGAAAGAAGAAATATTAATTCATTGGTTTATATATATCGATTATTAACAATTAATATTCTTAGACATTGATCTTTCTAGCTGTAACAAATCATTATGAATTTTCTTCATATAATTTTCACCAGAATAAATAAACTTAGTTGCTGAAATCCTGAACTTTTTCCATTTTTTTATCATAGATATAATATTAAAAGTTAGCTTCATAAACGCATCTTGTACCTCTTTTTTGCTTTTTTCAGGACTTAATTTCAACTCTTCCAATATTTTTTCCCGTTTTTCAATTTTCACAATAATCTTCATAGTAAAATTTCTTATCATAAACAATTTCCTGCACACAATCAAAAGCTGTTTATCTGTTATTTTATTAATAACATAATCATTTTGCATAAGTTCTTTACACAATTTCCTTACTGTATTCTTAAGACAATCTTTAAAAACATACCCATTAGGGATATCATCAATTTCATTTACTTGATATTCAGATAGTAAATCAACATCATTTTCCCAATTAAATTCACATAAATCATTAACTACACATGTATAAAGTAATGATTTTTTCCAATCAACAGGTTGACAAAACTCAGTTGTTTTATAATTTTGATTATAATTGGGTTTAGGTTGTTTAAAAATATTTGAATCTGGGATTGTGCAGATAAGGTGTTTAGGTTTTGGAGTAAAGTATAAATTTTTACTTTTCCATAAAGTTTGACCTAGTTTGGGTTCTGGGGTTTCTAAATATTTCGACCTTTTTGATGAAATACCAGAATGAGAGATTTTTTCATATATCAGATCTGTTGAGATTTTTTTAACTTTGTATACTTTTGGTGTAAAGTTCTTGTATAAAGAGGAGTTTCTGATTTTTTTTCCTATGTTTGGAAGTTTGATGTGAGTTTTTGGTTTTAAGGCCTTGTCGAAGGTTGCGCTAAATATGCTTAAGTTTTCATCCATTTTATCTTTTAGATATTTCTTAACTTTAGTATTATTCTGTGGATGATGTATAATACAAATCTGTTTATAGCTATGCTGTATGGTAACTTTTTTTTTAGGCTAAGGGAGATTTATATTATTTTAGAAATATCGTGAGTCAGAAGGTTAATATTAATAAAATACAAATTATTACAATATTACATCTTCAAAAAAAATTGTCATAAGCTTAAACTTCAATTCAATATACTTCATTGTAAAAATAGTCTAAAAAAATATGAAAATTCTCTCCATAAATTCATACACCCATACATAATAAAAACCCTTAAACCTTTTATTCAAACCATTAAAGCTTTTTATAATTATTATAATAAATTATCAACCCGAAATACATCAGAATTAACAAACCCTTACTTTTAAGTCAAAAAAAACTCAACAATTTCCAATTAAAACCTTTACCATAAATACCATATAATATGGGTAGAAATTTCACTAAACCAATGACAACATACAGCATATCTACAAACAGCAGTTCCTCATTTAACCATAATTCAATATTTGTACATCCAATAAATTACAATCCTTCTCAGTCTATTCGTAGTGGAGCTAAAACAGTCACAGAATGTTTCATGCATTCATGTGCCGATTTCCCAGATAAACCATTTCTAGGAACAAGAAATATATGTGAAGGTGGTCTTTTAGGTAATTATATTTGGAAAACTTATAGACAGGTTCAAAATATAGCTTTAAGAATAAGCGAAGGACTACAAAAACTTAATTTACAATCAAGTCATGGAAAATTACTTGGGATTTTTTCTAAAAATAGAGAAGAATGGATCACAATTGAAATCGCTTGTTTACTTCAAAATATAACTTCTGTGGCGATTCCTGAAGCAATAAACTCAGAAGATCTTGCTTATATTATAAAACAATGCTGGCTTAGTACTATTTGTTGTAGTAAAGCACAATTTGATCAGATTATGCGTACAAAAGACTCATTTCCAAGTCTTAAATTTATTATATCTTTTGAGAAAATTAAATCTGATGTAAAAAGCTTAGCGTTGATGTCAGGAATTACTGTTATCGAATATGAAGAATTATTAGAAAATTTCCCTGCTACACTTTTGACATACCCTGAGCCTTCATCAGTTTTTACTATTAGTTATACTAGTGGGACAACTGGAAGCCCTAAAGGTGTTATTTTAACTCATAGTAATTTAATATCTGTCATTTTATCAAGTGAACTTGATGATAGAGCATTAACTTCAAAAGACTCTTATCTTATGTACTTACCACATTCACATATATTTGATAGATGCTTTTTTTACTTTATAGTTAATGGTGGAGGACGAGTTGGTATATATTCTGGAGATTATAATAACATAAAATCAGACTTAGAATCCTTACGGCCTACAATATTCATATCAGTACCCAAAATGTTCAATCGTTTCTACGAGCTAATCAACCAGAAATTCAATGAAACAACAGGTCTAAGTAAAAATCTTTTAACCAAAGCTTTAGCAAAAAAATCGAAAAAATATGAAGAAACTGGAAAACTCTCAAACAGTATTCTCCAAAAAATCACATTTGGAAAAGTGAAAAACTTTTTAGGTGGGAATATTAGAATGATGGTATGTGGTTCAGCACCAATATCTGGGGAGATTTTAAGGTTTTTAAGAATAGTTTTTTCATGTCCAATAATTGAAGGTTATGGTTTAACTGAAAGTAGTGGTCCAGCTTTTATAACTCATCCATGTGATACAACAGTTGAACATATAGGTGGACCAATTCCTGGAGTAGAAGCTAAAGTTGTTGGGTTATTAGAAGTTGAATATCCAAGTAATGAGAATTATGTAATAGGTGAACTTCATATAAGAGGTCCATCTATATTTAAAGGTTATTTCAAATGTGAAACAGATCAAATATTAGATACTGATGGGTGGCTACATACTGGGGATATAGTTCAAAGATTTGTCCATAATGGTAGTTTTAAAGTTCTTGACAGGATTAAAAATATCGTAAAATTGTCTCATGGTGAATATGTTTCATTAGAAAAAATCGAATCTTTACTTTTGAGGAGCAAGTTTATTAGTCAGATTTTTGTTTATGGGGACCCATTTGCAAGTGTTTTAGTTGCAGTTGTTGTAGCTAATAAAGAATATGTTATGAATAAGTGGTCAAGGGATAAGAAAGGAGATAAGACTTGGGAAGAGATTTGTCAAAGCAAAAAACTTAAAAGAGATATTTTGAGTGATTTTTATGAAATATCATCAAGACAACTACTTGAAAAGTATGAGTTTATCAAGAATGTTTATATAGAAAAAGAACTTTGGACTGAAGAAAATTTACTCACAGGGACGCAGAAATTAATACGCTACAAAGCTAACAATTACTATAAAGCTGTAATACAGAGTTTATATCATGAGCCATAAAAACCTGATATTTAAGTTAAAATATAATATGGATTCTGAAGTCATTCAGGAGTTAGTTAATCAGATTGAGTCGATGCGTAGGGAACTAACGATGAAAGAAATGAAAATTAGTGAATTGGAAGAGGTTATAGCCAATATGCAAAGAGAACCAAATAATAATCCTTCAATGGAAGCTGAGGAATCAAAAGCTAAACGTTCTTGGTCTGGTGTTAATACTGCTTCTAAATTTAAAACATTTGTTGCAAACACTATAAAATTTTGCCATTCTACTGACGGGGACAATTCAAAAATCGAGTTTCCAATCTCTTTATCAAATCAATCATCAGAGCGTGCTTATCTTCTTAGAGGTCTTTCCACAAATTCTCTAATAGCAAGGGTATTAGAAGACATCAGAGAAATAAGCTCTAAGAAAAAAATATTAGAAGATGAAGTATCTAAAAACCGTGAAGAAATAAACGAAAGTGCACGTAAAACCATAGAAGCAATGGAGCAAAGCTTTTCAACTCCATTAAAAAGCCTTCAAGACGAAATTGTAAATTCTATGAAAACAATAAAAGATGAGTTGGAAACAGGACTAGTAATAGAAACAACATCACAAAAACTATTTCTAGTAGAAAACATCGACTCAGAAAAACTACAAATTTCTCTTATCCAACTAAAAGACTCATATGGAATAGCTTTAAAAGAACCAAAAACCATAACAAAATCTATTTATGACTTCGATAACATGCGAGCAGTAATCAAAAGTGAAACCGACAGTATCATGAACACTCTAGACACTTGTCAATTAACAGTTTATTACCAACTAATCGAAGTTGAAAATAATGAAAAAATCTGCTGCCCAATAAACATCCTTCCAGATGGTATAGGTCTTCAAGACTATGAAATAAAATTCAGTAACACCCAACACGAAATAACAGAAATTGTTAATAAAAACGAAGGCGCTATAAAGTTCACAACAATAGTTGTTAGTGAAGATTGTGGGTTAATCCAAGCATCTGTAATCGAATTATTTACCCATGAAATGTCAGATCATATATTAAATGTCCTTCATTTACATGTAGAAGATATGAAAGAAGAAATCCCATTAGATGCAATTTATATGCTACCAGAGCAATCATCACAAGAATATGAGGACTGGTCTAAAGATTTTACAGGTCTTGAGTTAAGGTATAAATTACTAGTAAAATCAGGCAAAGTTGATTCTATTTTATATAATACAGGTAGTACAACTGAATATATACATTTTCTTGAAAGACGAATTAAGATTGGTGATTACTATAAATATGAAAATTATATAGTACAAGTTATGTCTGTTCCAACAGGATTATTAACTCGTGATTGGCAAGGTAAAAAAAGTGACTGTGGCTTAGTTTATACATTAAATAAACCTGAAAGTCATTGTTTAGCTAGACATGCTATTGACCTTCCTGGGCTTGTTGATGTAAAAATTATCATGAGTCAAGGAGATTTTGTTAAAGACGGCAGTGAAATTGCCGTACCTGCATGTCAATGTGTTGAACTAAATGCTAAAGAAAAACTTGATTTGCAACAATCTTTTAAGTTTTTAGAAGAAAATAAGTCAAATGTTATACAAGAACAAGTTAAAAAAATTGAAGCTTTAGTTGAGAAGTACAACATGTTTAATGTTAAAGACAATAAATCGTATTTAAATGAACTGACAAATATTGTTAGAGATGTAAAAGAAAGTATTTGTGATGATGTTGAAATGAGATCGAAGTATCAGATTATTATAGGACAAGCTGAAAGGGTTATTCGAAATGTTGCTATCGACATAAGATTTAATGGGCAATAATTAGATAACTTAGATAAAAAATAGATACATTTACGATCTTACTATATAAAATATATGAACAAATCTTATATTCCTTATCGTACACAGCTTAAGATTAGAGAACTTATGATGTCTACTGGGACAATAGTAGACTCATATTTTCGTAAATACAAAAAATACAAAGCTACACTTGATAAATATAATGATAACCCTTCCCTCCAAATAATTTTCTCAAGCAAACTTAGTTATTATCAAATCATTATCTGGCCTCAAAACATAGAAGAAATTATAGAAACTGAAGAACTTGAGTACTTTATAAAAATACAAGGCAGGCCTTCAGTTGAAAGAATAGAAGAAAGGAGGAAATATAGATCGACTTATGATTGTCTTATAAGCTCAAAAGAACATAACATGCTTAAAATGCTTTTCCCACACTTTTTTGTTATAAAATTAGAGTTTCTTGATAATAATGATAGCTGGCGTGAATATCTTAACAGCCTTAAAATCCATTGTGTATCAGGCTGGTTATCTACAATTTCATATAAACAACTTCCTATAAACCTTGAAGAAATGTTTGATTTATCTGGCATACCATGGGAAACTAAATATTATGTTTTAGTATTATTAACAAATTCTTTAATGCCTTTACATTATTTAAACCCAGACATAATTGAACTTTTTAAAAACCCAAAAGCTTCTTTGGCCCTTAGAGAAATGTATTATTCGTTTAAAATATTTACTATAGACGATTATAGAAATTTTTGTGAAAGACCTTTACCTGATAGAGAAGTTCCTTGTTATCATTTTTCTATAAAAAAAGTTATAGTAACTCCTACAACTTGTATTTTTTTACCTCCAGACTCTGAGATTGGTAATCGAGTTATGCGTAAATGTCATGAGTTTGCTGATTATTTTTTAAGGTTGAGCTTTTGTGAAGAGAATCTAGAAAAACGTGTTTGGCAAAGAAATAGTGAAGTACTGGATAAGTTCAAAAATATTCTTAATGGATTAACTGTTTTTGAATATGATTATGAGTTTCTTGGGTTTTCTAATAGTCAAATGAGAGGACATTCTTGTTGGATGGTTATAAAAACTCTTGACTCCTGGGCGGAAATTATACGTAAAAATCTAGGGGATTTCAGCACGTGTAAAACCACGGCTAAGTATGCAAGTCGCCTTGGGTTATGCTTTTCAAGCACATATAAAACATTGTCTATATCAAAAGAACAAATTTTACACATCCCTGACATTGATCGAAATGGGTACAATTTCAGTGATGGAATCGGTAAAATTTCCCCTGAGTTCTTATTAGAAACTCGCAATATTCTTGATATAAACCCAAATGAAGAAATATCAGCTATACAAATAAGACTTGGTGGATGTAAAGGAGTTGTTGCTCTAGCTCCAGAACTTGAATGCTCTATAGCAATAAGACCTTCTATGATAAAATTCTCTAGTGAAGATTTAGATCTCGAAGTATGTTCATGTGCTAAATATAAACCAGCTTATTTAAACAGACAGATTATATTATTATTATGTGGACTTGGTGTACCACAACATGTATTTTTAGATATGCAAAAAGAAGTTATAACCCTAGCTCAGAATTCTACTAAAGATGAAATTCTTGCTATACATTTTTTATCACACTACAATTCTGTATCTATGAATGATGTTATCACAATGTTACAAATGGGTTTTATAATAAAACAAGAACCATATATAGAAGGTATGTTACAATGTGCTTATAGTAACTTTGTATCAGAGATTAAAGAAAAAGCTCATTTTCTTGCCCCACAATCAGCCCTTCTTGTTGGTGTGCTAGATGAATATTCTATATTAGAACATGAACAAGTTTATATAAGAATATCAACATTTAATAACTCTAGGGTTATAACAGGTAAAGTTGTACTTGCTAAAAACCCATGTTTACACCCTGGTGATGTAAAAGTTGTCATGGCTGTTGATGTCCCTGAACTTGCTCATTTAGCTAATGTTCTTGTTTTCCCTCAAAAAGGTCCAAGACCTATACCAAACCAATGTTCAGGGTCAGATTTAGATGGTGATGAATATTTTGTGTCTTGGAATCCTTTGCTTATACCTAGTAAAACTGTTCAAGCTATGGACTATGATGCTGAAACTGAAAAAGTTGAAACACAAATCACAATAAACTCAGTTAAAGACTATTTTATTAGGTATATGGAATCTGAAAACTTAGGATGTATCGGGAATTTGCATATGATTTATGCGGATCTTCTTGGTATACATTCAAATGAAGCACTTGAACTCGCAATGCTTCATTCAAAAGCTGTGGACTACGCTAAAACTGGTGTCCCAGTTACCGTACCTTATGAACTACAGCAAAAAAATTGGCCTGATTTCATGCAGAAACCTTGGAAAAAACCTTATGAGTCCCCGGGGATACTAGGAAAACTTTTTAGATCGGTAAATATAGAAAAATTTTACACAACATCATATAGTGTTATAAACAATCAGTTTATAAAAGAAGGATTTGAAAAATATTTAGGTTTAGCTGAGAATATGTATAAAGAATTTAAAAGAGAAGTTCAAGGGGCTATAAGGAAATTTCAATTAAATAACGAGTTTGAATTTTTTATAGGAAAAAGTAGTAGTTTCAAATGGAATTCTAACAACAACAAAAGTAGGATATTAAAAAAAGCGTCACAATTAAAAATGACTACAAGGAAAAGGTTTTTTTCTATCAATGGGGAATTAGAAAGAACTAAACTTGCTTCTGCATTTTATTATGTGACTTATACAGAGAAAAACCCAATATATTCTTTTCCATGGATTGTATATAATTACATACTTAAATAAATATATCTTCTCCTCTTACTAATAAATCATATAAAACCCTCCCGACTACTCTAAAAAATATTTTTTCTACACATCTAAACATTCTTTTCTTTCAATCACATAAAATCTCTTATCTTCATGCCTTTCAATAAAAAATTAAATAATAATTTACTGATGGACGCCTTGAAAAAGAGGAGACTACAAGTATTTAAAAGTATTACAAGGGATCTAACTCCTGAGCTCTTGGAAAAAACTGTTCATACAAGTAGCCATTCAAAAGCTATATCGACCAGTAATGCCATTCAGTTTTCTTTTTTCCCTACTGACGAGGATTTTAAAGCCCCTTTTGTGGCTACACCTCTGCACTCTTCTGGATCGACGAATCCATCTTTGCTTTGTACTCCACGTCAAAATATAACAAACTCAGGGCGTTGTGCAATATCAGCCTATAAGCCAAATGAAATGCACAAAATAATGAGTTCAAAAGGGTCTTTAAAATATAGTTTCCAGCCATCAAAAGCTGAAGTATTAGACAACTCTTCAGAAATGTCAGGAAATGTCTCATTTGAGAGCTCATCTGACTACTTTTCCGTGTTTTCAAATAGCCCTATGTTGTCTATAAGCACTCAGGAATCTAGTAGGGAAGAGTGTGAAGAAAGAAGAAAACCTAAAAAAAGACCTTTGGGACCTAATGAAAAAGACTTGTATGTGATAAAAATACAAGCAATTAAGTTTAATCAAGATACACGGACAACTGTTATGATAAAAAATATACCGAATAAGTATACGCAAAAAATGCTATTACAAGCTATTGATAAGAAATTCTCGGGGACTTACGATTTCTTGTATCTCCCGATAGACTTTAAGGTAAGGTTTATATAGAATCGATGCAATGTTGGCTATGCGTTTATTAATTTTGTAGACTTTAAAGTTATCCCATCGTTTTGCCAAGAGTTTAGTATGAAGAAATGGGAAAAGTTTAACTCTGAAAAAATCTGCGAGTTAGCTTATGGACGCATTCAAGGACTTAGGGGGCTTGTACAGCATTTCCAAAACTCGTCTGTTATCAATCAGGTTGACAGTAAAGTAAAACCAGTAATCTTGGGCAAGCATTAAAAACTACTTTTAATTTCCTTTAGATTAAAACTAAGAAAATCTTTATGTGTTAAAATGATAATTTTCCCATATGATAATAATTTTTTTAGTAATTTTAGGATGATGTAATAATATGTTAGAAAGACATAAATGGAAAAGAATCCCTGACAGAATACAAAATGCATATTCCATGATGAAGAAATTATCAAGCAAAAAACTTCCTCAAGGCCTGTTAAACCGTTCAAAACTCGCCCCATTAGCTCAATCATATAACAACCCTTTACCTTATACAACCCAAAGTTCATTAAACGATTACTCAATACCTATACAAACTATATCAAAAGATAACCCTAATGATTTTGATGAAAGTGTTGTTGTTCATGAAGAAATTGAAAAAATCATAAAAAGTTCTTTAAATAAATACCCAAATCTAGCTAAAAAAATCAAATTAATGGAACATGAAAAAATCCCATGTAAATGTTCTGTTTTTAGTAACAAATATAGTTTAGATCGAGTTCATGGGTTTAGTGCTGTAGCTTGTGCTTCAGATTATTGTATAAATAGGATACTAGAAGAGCCTGATGATACTATAAAATATACAAAACCTACTAAATATTACTCTTTAAGCCCAGAACGTAAACCAGGAAATCATATAAATAAGGATTTAATATTATATGAACAAGATATTGATAGGATCACAAAAACAATTGATTATGTTAAGAAGCATAATGTAAAAAGTGAAGAATACAAAAATATATTTTCAGAATATATTGACTCACCGACTGATTATAAGATTCCTAGACATGCTACTAGGTCACCGAATTTTTCGATACCGAGGAAGTATAAGAAAATTGCTTCACTTTAATTAGTTTAATGATATTTTTTAGTATATAAGGATTTCATATAATCAACTATATCTTAAAACAATATTCTAACTTATTATATTAAACCCCATATTCTTAATAACTCACCCCCGACCTACATTCCATCTAGGTAACAAAAGACTTGAAGTATAAAGTACAACAGATAACCACAAAGCACTAAATTTAACCCACAAGCTTCCCCCATTACTAATTATCATTTACTCATCATAAGTCTTCGCGCTATTATTCGTAACATTTGCAGATCCCCAATTCGTCAACAGCATCGAAAGATAAACTGAAGCTAAAGCCATAAACATATAAAAAGGAAAAAGTTTCTTACTTTTACCCATTTCTTGAAAAATATCCTCATCCTCATTAGGGTCAATTTTCGCTAAAATACTCTCAGCAAGAATTCTCAATATCGATTGTTCTTTAATTTTTTCCCTTTTACGAAAACACACATAACTTAAAGCAATAGACACAATACTAATACCAATAATAATCTCAACAAAAGTATCTTGAGCATCAGTCCAAGTATTACATTTTTCATTAGGATCATCAGTCATCCCATCCCAGCATAAATACACACAATACAAATTTACTATTGAACTTGTTAACAAAGCTATTTAAATCCTTACACCCATATTCAACTATATTTGTCAATGAGATGAATGTATATACAATTCCAAGGGATAAAGTAAAAGTTATAAGGAAAACTTCAAGGTTACAACCAGTATCTTTAGAGAACCAATAATAATTTAATACTGTTGTTACTAAGGATATAACCCAGAAGATACCTGAAAAAAAAAAGAGAAGACTATATTTATAGCTTGTAAAATTAGACTGTTCGTATATTTTAGTCCAATTATCACTCCAAGTATAGCTTAGATCAACATAGATTGATAATTGGATGATTAAATAGATAATAGAAATATATCTGGCAAATTCTTTATAGATGTCCTGTATAAGATATACGAAAAATTCATAAGGGATGAAAAGGGTGAATATGAATATTGTACTTATTGATATAAGTTTTAAACCCCAACAACCATCTGTGTTGTTTTTTACTATTAAATTCTATGAACCATTTGGAATTCTGTCTAGACATCAAAGCCATGAAAATGTAAAAGATACAAATTGCAAAAGTTTCACGATATACTGCGTTTATACCGTAACAGGCATCAGCTTTCATCCCATTACAATCTTTTTATGTATTACTAAAACCGTAATGCTCCCATGGAAGCATAAGTTCTTTGCCGTAGTAAAGGAAAATTAGTCCAAAAAATACAGCAATTGCCGTTATGATTAGATAAGCGATACGAATATGATGCTGATGAGAAGTTCCACAACAACGCATACAAATACCACACATACAATAACAACAAAGTGGTCCTGCACAACACCAAGACTTATTCATTATTATATATTTAATGTTATTTGATGATATGCACTTAAGTTCTGATTTTGAGACTGATCCTGTTCATGGTGAGTTATGATGTACAAGTTGTGGTATGGTTTTTGATGAGAGCCACATTACATCAGAAGCCACTTTTAGTTCTCATGCTGTGGTTGGAACTTTTGTGTCTAATGGAGGTCGATCTTTTAGAACTGCCAAAGGTTATTCTAGAAACTCACATGAGTTAACTTTAGCCCGAGCCCAAAAAGAAATTCAAATCCTAGCCTCAAACATGAAATTATCTCAAAAAGACTGAGAATCAGCTTTTAGAATATATTTATTAGCTCAATAAATAAAATTCATACAAGGCTGGAAAAGTTTACACATAATAGCAGCTACATTATGTATTGTTTGCAGACAGCAAAAAAGTGCACATTTACTTATTGATATTACTGATGCAGTTGGTGTAGATTTATTTATATTAGGTGCAGTGTATAGAAAACTAGTCAAATTATTACATATACAAGTACCATTAATAGACCCTTTACTTTTTATTCATAGATTATGCTATAAACTAGATTTCGAAGATAAAGCTAATATTGTAGCTATGACAGCTAATAGGATTGTACAAAGAATGAGAAGAGATTGGATAAGTTCTGGAAGGAGACCTACTGGTTTATGTGGTGCTGCTATTTTAATATCAGCTAGATATCATGATTTTAAAAAATCAGCTTCTTTAAGTTGTCAGAGTTTGTAATGGCATAATCAGAAAAAAACTTGAGGAATTTGAAAAAATATTAGTTGCTAGTTTAACTAGAGAAGAGTTTGAAAATTTAGATTTATAAAATTGTGATTTGGCAGAATCAAATCCACCTAGTTTTAGACCTTATTTGAAAAAAGAATTAAAAAGTATTGAAAATGTTTCGGTTTTTAGGATAAAAGAAGAACCAGAAGTTGAAGGTTTTTTAGATGTTAATGAAAATGAGATTGAAGAATTGATTTTAAGTCCTGAAGAAAGTTTGTTGAAAAGTATTATGTGACATCAGATAAATTCTGATTGGATTGAAAACAGAAAAGGAAAATAGCGCATGTTGAACCGGAGTTGAAGAAAAAACGTAAAAAAAGAAGCGAAAGTTTTCATGATGCAAAACTCCTGTTGAAGCTTTGAAGATGAGTGGGAAGCTTAGTAATAAGATGAAGATTGGNAAAGTTTTCATGATGCAAAACTCCTGTTGAAGCTTTGAAGATGAGTGGGAAGCTTAGTAATAAGATGAAGATTGGAGCGTTTGAGTGGTTGAGCAGTTGTTTAATGAAGGAAATGATTATAAGTATGATCCACTATTATGATATTAAGGTTAACTAATTCATGATGTTTTAATTTGGAAAGATAGAGAGATTATTAAATGAATTATCTTATGGGTATGTTTATTAGTAAAAAATCATGTGTTAGTCTATTTTTATAAATATTTTCTAAGTAATTCATATTAATATGCTTTGATATTACAAATATTCTCATTGGTTTTTATCCTTATATCTATCTATTTTTACCAACCGTCAATGTGGTATGGTCAATCCAGAATACTTAACAACACATTGTCTCAATCTCATACCTCTGAACAAAGAAAAAAGCATATAAATTCTATATTCATAAATCTGTGAATTATAAAGCTCAAGCTCATGATACAAATTATCATATTTCAATTATATTCAACTGTTCCATAAAATAAAGCAAAGTTCTGAGTATTTCTCAATATCAAAAACCAACTCATAATTTTAATTAACCATAAGAGAAGTATCACAATAATTGATAAGCTTAAGTAAAGTATTATCTGAAGTTAAAAATACAATTTTAACCCAAACACCACAATTCAAAATCAATTTATGTTAATTACCAGCATTAACTATACCATCACATAAAACAAATTACTAATCCCACATCTCAAACATAAAAATTGCATTTAAGTTAATATCTTAAACATAATCGCTATCTAAAATCAAACTCCATTAATCAAGAAGAATTTAATATAATCTTTATCTAACTAATGAATAAACATGAATTTAAAATTACAAAATAAATTGTACCGTTAGTCTAATTGCTGATAACTTACGTGAATTTCAATTTCACTTAAAATCCAATCGCTTATTAGATATATAGCAATAATCATAAAGGTCCATTCTTTCAATTCAGTAAACAAAATTATTATCCCTGCTAAAATTGCCGCATAAAATAGTCCTTCTCTACCTAAACGAGAAATATCATTTACTATTACATATATGTAAATAAAACTACTAACAATGCATGCAGTAGAAAATGGAAGCAAAACAACCCAATCATTTTCCCAATTAAAATCAGCACAAAGAGGTACTAAAATACTAGTTATTAACCCTGTGATTCCCCAAAATAATATTAGCATAGCTTCTCTTTTCATTTGAACAGTAAGCAGACCTGGTAGTAAAAACATACACACTATGAAGTAAATTAAAAAAGTATACCAAAGACTGATATAAATTGAAGACCAGGATGCAGAAATACTATTATCTAAATGCAAAGATAGCAAGATTGCAAATAATGATGTAAAGAGAGAAATGTTGATACTACAGAACTGCAATAGATAAAATGAAAATGAATCGATTTTTGGACAGTCTTTGGTAATCATTGTGTATGTGATAACTGGAACAATCATTAATGATATGAGAAATGGAATGGTGCAGATAATCCACAATGCTGATAATACTCCAAGGTTTTGCAAAAGGTATAGCAAAGTAGAGCATATGCCTCCAAGGTAGAATATTCTTTTTTCATAGGCCAATAGAACTTGAGACATATTTTATATCTCTTTTAACAAAAGTGTTTGAAGAATTGTAATAAAATGCTTTTAACTTAGTCCTAACGCCTAGTTTAAAAATACCACTTTTCATATTGGATAATTCGATACACATAAAGGCTTTATAATATTGTACTATATACTTTCACAGTGTATGTTTATTTTAATAAAGAACTAATTGTTTCTCTTGTAGCCTTTCTTGTAGAATCTTGTAATTATAAGAGATATATTGAATAAAATTATGTAATAAAGTATTTTGAATAGTACCATGTAGTTTTTATTAGTGTGATCTTAGTTGGTAAAGGTATAATAAAAGTTTATGTGTTTTTATGAGTAGAAATAATAAGCTAAGGTTAATCATGCTTATATCTTTTTATGTCTATTTTGCCTGAAGAATCATTTTGACATAATAAACATATAAATGATGTATTGCCTGAGCTAGATGAAAAGCTTAATTGATTTTTTTTATGAATAGTTGGGTATGAATACTAATATTAACTTTATCTTGATAGTTGTTATTATTATCATGCAATATAAGAGTTTATTATAAGGGAAATATTTTTTAATGCAAAAAATATTTTATGGGTTTGAGTCTGAGAACTGCATAAATTTTACTAGATTAAATATGATCATTTAGGAACTTGTTAGACTTTTATATTAGGATTATATGTTTTTTTTTCATAGACTCTGCTTATAAACTATATTCAGTATTAAAATTTAAAATAGATGAAAAGTTTAAATAAACCAGTCATAAAATATCTATCAAGACTAAAAAATCATTTTTAGCCTAATAATGAAAACATTAGTTACTCTTGTATAATACAATTTTCTTTAAGCTCATATTTTTATAATATCTTTTTTATACTTACTATAAAATTATGAAATCCATTCACAGCTTAATTAAAATACTTTAAAAGCATCACAAGGAATAATTTTTCATCTTGACTTTCATTAGCTTTAACACATTGATCTTTTTAAAAAACGAATAAAAATTAGCGAAATTCCAAAATTCACCTCGAAGTTCAAAACACATCATTTAAGAATATAAAATCACTTCTTATATACCTTTTTTCATATTTTTTATATAAACTTATATATAAAAAGCAATCTTCTTAATCAAACCCATCGTATACCATTAAATGTATTTTATATTGAATATATTTAAAAGATAAAAATCTCCTTAATTCAGATTCAAATACTATTTATTTGCTTAAATACAGCCTCAAGTTTTTCTAGTTCTTTAAGATTTTTAACGTTTCTATAGTATTGTTAATATCTTGTCATATTTTTTCAATAAGATAAAAAACATAAATTAGTTGATTAACTAACAGTATTTGGAAATGCATAAAGAATTTTTATGAATGAAAGTCTTAATATGAGAATACAAATTTTAAAATAAGCTATAGAAAAGATGATTACAAGAAAGCGAAGAAGAACGTTTATTATATATTTTGAAGAATATAATAAAGTTTAATTAGCTAAAAAAAGTGAAAATATCTAATTGACATACATCAGATTATTATAATAACCAAATAAAAATTAGTATTATTTTATCAAATAAGTCTTATTAATATTCAGGTTAACTATATACAATCAAAAAATTAAGCGCTTAAAACTATAACTATAAAAAGTTATTAAACAAAAAAGTCTATACCCAAAAATAAAATTCATAAAATCTAAATTATTTCTTTAAGTCCCAATAAATTCATTTCTAATCATTAAGCCCTTATGATTCAAAAAAACATACTAAAAACTATCTAATCACTTATAAAAATTCTAAATAATTTACAGAAATCCTAGCATTTTCTTTAAATAGTTTTTTATATCATAAAAAATCCTACTTTAATCAATCCATCTTACTTCATTAAAATATTTTACTTATCTTAAACACGTTTCAAAGACCATTGCCTCTTTAATTCAGAGCCAAAATTTTTATATTCACTGAAATGTAGCATCAAGTTTTCTCTACTCTTTTCAAAATTCCTCAATGTTTCTGTAGTATTCTTAATATCATGCCATATTTGTCCTAATAAATTCTTATCTTTCAAGTTATTAGGACTTAAAAACTCTTCTACAGATGTTGTTTTATTAAGCCTTTGTGATAAATGCATTTCTTCCAGTTTATCAACAAGCCATTGCTTATCTCTTATATTTTTTTTAAGAAAAAATACTGTGAATTCTGCGGATATAAGCAATTCTATACCTTCAAAACTGTTTTTATTGAATTTTTCTATATAAATTTCTTCAATCCAGTCTTTTTGTGAGGAAGAATAAGTTTCATGAATAGGGATTAGAAGATTTTGTAAGGATTTTAAAGTGTTTTGCGATCGATTTAAGGATTCTTCTAGTTGTTTTATGATTTTTTGGGTTTCTTCAAGGTCTTCATTTATTTTTTCTGATGACTTTATTGCGATGCACTGATTTTCTGAGAAATCTTTAGCTTTAAGAAGTTCAAATTGTAAGGCTTTTACTATTTTTTCATGGGAAACTGTCATTTGATTGATTTCTTGATGTAAAGTTTCGATTTCCTGTTGGTGTTTTATAGCTTCTTCATGAAACTCAAAGGTCATTGCACTTATTTTCTTTTGGTGGCTTTGGTTTAAAGATTGTATATAGTCGTTTTGAACTTCTTTTAATGAAATTTCTTGTTCAATCAGCTTTTTTTGTGTATTTTTATGGAAATTCCCATACAATTCTCTCTCGTTTTCTAAAGTTTTTTCAATTTCCTGATACGCATTTTCTGCCGCTGCCAATTTTACTTCAATTTTCTCTTTTTGTTGAGTTAGTCTTATGATTTTTTCTTGAGCCGCTACTAGTAAATCACAATTTTCTCTATAATTTTTGTCTGTTTTTGATGCAAAAAGTTCTAAAGATAGGATTTTTTCTTTTAAGCCTATATTTTCACTTATTTTATTTTGGAGTTCTTGTAATGGTTCATGTTTAACTTGAATTTTTTGCTCAAGTTGCGAGATTTCATTGTGAAGTTCTGATATTTTTTTATCCGCTATGATTTTTTCATTAATATTATCTTGTTTTATAGTATTTATTTCACAATTGAGTTCTTTAATTTTGTTTTCATATTTTTTTTCAGTTGTTTTAAAAACTTGTTGTTGATCCATATATTTTTTATATGAAGCATTTTCGAGATTTTCAATTTTTTGTTGGAAACTTTTTAGTAAATCAAAAACTTTATCTTCATTTTGGCATAGGTTTTGCTTTATTGTTTGTAAGTCTTCAACTTTTTGTTCAATTTTAAATTTGATATTTTCTAACATACCTTCGTAGTCGGTGTCTGTGCATTCTAGATTGAGTTCTTCATGATCTTGAGGTTTTGGAAAATCTTTTGATATTGATTCAAGTTTTTCTTGGGTATTGTTTAAGTCAGCAAGGTTATTGTAGATGTTTTTTATGGTAACAACTTTGAATTCAAGTTCTTCTTTATAACTTTCGATGAGATTCATTATTTTTTGGATTGTCGCGAAGATTTCTAGGATGTATATATGCTGAGAATAATTTTTGGAATTTTGGTGAGTTTTTTGCTTTTCGATATCTTGCGAGTTTTCTTCATGTAGCATTTGGGTTATTGAAATAGGTGTATTTTTTATTCTAAGTTTAGTAAAAGTTTCGTTGCGTAATCGTTCATATTTAGATGCAAGGCCAATTGGGACATGGTAAGAGAATAGCATTTCTTCTGCGATTTTAAGCAAAAATAATAATTCCTTGTACGATTGTTTTCTAAGCTTTAAAGGCTTTTCCATTATTTTAAATAGCAACTTATTTCCCAATTCTCGAAACATCATATCACATAAAAATCGACAAATTTACAATAAATAAATGTATTTTATTCTTCCAGTTATATAAATTTGCTAACTTTTTTAGTTACATAAAATTATTAAGTAATTTAATTTATTAATTATCATAAGGGAAAGTAAACCCTTCTTGATATAAGTTTTGGTTTTGAGAGGTTGGAGATGTGAATTTACTTGTTGTCTTCAAAACTTTATTAAACCCTGGTTGGATTTCTACATCTACAGATCTTGGTCTTATATAAGACCTAGCCGAATTTAATGAGTTTTGCGTTTCATATTGAATAACTGAATAGTTTTTAGGTGTTGGGCTTTTAGGAGAATCTCCTTCTATCAAATACTGAATAACAGATAGAAATTCATGGTTCTGTAAAAGAAGTTTTATAATTATCGAATCTTTACTGCTTCTTTTAAAAATCCCTAGTATCAAATTAGAAGTTTCTTCTGGTGATAACATTTCAGGGGATATTGGTGATGAGTCTTTTGATTTTTCAAGATCTTTTATAAGACTTTGGACTTTTGTTTCTAATTGAGATTTTTCTAATGCCCATTCTTCTTTTGCTTTATTATTATTTTCAAGCCATTCTTTAGATTTTAACATATGGGTTTTAAATTCTGCTGTTAAGGTTTTGAGTTCGTTTTCATATCTTTTTAGCTTTTCTCGTTCTTCAGTTGATAGATTTTTTTGTGAGTCTTGGTCTGTTCCAAGGGTTATAGCTCTATTGGCCATAGAGATAAGCATAAAATATTCTTCTTTTAAGGTTTTACATAAAAAGTTTTCAGGGAAACAAGTTTTTAGCCTTTCTGCTAGGTTTTTATGGAGTTTTACGAGGTCATCAATAGTTTTTTCTAAAGAAATGTAAAGTCTTTCTTGGAACCTTACAAAATAAGTGTCTTCAAATTCGACGTTTAATGTAGCTTGACTTAAACGTTTTCTATTAAATTCTCCTGATGAGCGGATTTGTTCCAAGTTACTAGCTTGTTTAATTCTTTCTTGTTGCAGATCGATCTCAAGGTCGAGTTTACTGAAAAATCCTCTTATAATACCAGAGAGCTCTGGAAACGTATTTCTATTTTTTGCCCCAACTTTAGTAAAATATCCATTAAGTTCTTCTTGCACAAACTGCAAAATTTTCGAATACTCACTGCTTCTAACTTTTTCCAAATCAGCGAAATTACTAAGCTTCTCATGTTCCTTTTCAAGTTCGATTTGTTCAAGTTTCTGCTTATAAATCTCTAACTGAGTTCTCAAATCCAAACTATCCCCAACTGAAGATTTAGGTTTTCTTCCACTAAAAGGTAAATCTAAATAAGAAATCTCATTATCAATATAACTATAATTCCTTACATCATCAAACCTTTTAGCCAATTCCAACCTAAACTCTTCACGTAATTTTTCCTTCTCCTGAAAATGCTGAGCATCTAATTGTGATATATCCCTATGATATTTTTCTTGCATTTCTCTACGTACTTGAAGTTCAATTTCATGAGCTTTTTCTTCTAATGCCGTCACCCTAAGTTCTTCATAATATTTTTTTTGTTCTTCTTGTATTTGTTTTATTTTTTGTTTATAAGTATCAGCAAGTTCTTGAAGGGCTTGATGTTTTTCTAATTCAAATTCATTTTTTATTCCTTGTTCTTGGTCGATAAGATCTTTTTGGTATTTGGATTGGAGGATTTTTATTTTACTTTTTTCTTTTCTTTCCCATTCAGCTTTTTCTTTGTTTAAATTCTCAAGGTAAATTATTTCTAATTCCTTTCTTGCTGATTCCATAGCATTTTCTGCTATGTCTTTTAGTTTTTTTTGCTCTCGTTCTAATTCACGTTTACTTTTTGAACTTTCATGTTTAAAGTTTTGGAGTTTCTCATTGTAATCTTCTTTGATTTTACGTTTCTCATCTTCTAGGATATCTTTTAAGCCTTCAAGTTCAAGTTCTTTAGCTTTTATATCGTTGTCGAATTGGGCTTTTAGAAGTTTTTGTTTTTTATTGAAAGATTCTGTTAGTTCACGTTCTTTTTCAGCTAAAAATCCTGCGACTTCTTCTTTAATTCTTTGATTATCTGTTTTTGATAATAAATCTTTTTTATTAATCATTTCAGTATACTTTTCTTGTTCTTTTTGTAGTTTTTCATTATATTCTTTAATGAAGTCTTGAATTTTTTCATTGTGTTTTCTTTCTAATTCCTTTTCTTTAATTGCAAAAGTTTTTTCTTTATCTTTTAAGTCCTTAAAATATGCGAATTTATAGTCTTCAAGTTCTTCAGAGTATTTTCTCTCAGACTCTTCAAGTTCTTTTTCGTATTCTTTATTTAATGAACTCATTTTATCGTTAATCTCTTTGATTTGATCATCTTTGATTTTAAGTTCTAGAATGAGTTTTTCCTTTTGCCCAGTCCAGTTGTTTTTTTCATATTCAAAAGATGTTAATAGTTCTGATTTTTTTAATTCTTCTGATTTTTTTACAGTTTCAATAGCTTTGTTTACTAATAAGTCTACTTCATTTTGTGAGATAAGGAGTTTATTTGTTAATGTTTTTTGGTTATCTTTTAGCTGATTTTTTAACTCCTTAACTTTTTCCTGCAAGAGATTTACTTCTTCAATTTTTTTCGAGGAATTTGCTTCTAACTCTTTCATCTTAATTTTCAAAGCGCTATTTTCATCAGTTTTTTGACTTAAACTATATTCAAGCGACTCAATACGTACTGAAAAATCTGCTTGGCTTTTATTTTTCCTTAAAGCAGCTGAATAATCATTTTCAATCGATTTAACTTTATTCATAAACTCTTCTTCAATCTGACTAACATTGTTTGTATAATCTTTTTTCAATGCCTCAACTTTCATTGAATACTCAGCCTTAACTTCATCAATCGCTTTATCATAAACTTCTTTCTCTTTAGCCTGAATGTTTTTTATTTTAATTTCAAACTCATGTTCATATTTCGATTTCATATCATTACCAATTTCTTGTCTTATTTTTTCTTCTATCTGCCCTTGCATCCTTTTAATTTTATTATTATATTCATTTTCAAGTTGAACTCTTATTTCATCTCTATAAACTGAATAATCAAAACTAGTCTGTGTAGCTCCATGATTGTTATATATTTTTTTTAATCTTTTAATTTCTTCAGTTTTTTCCTTTTCTAATCTTTCTTTAAAGTACTCCATATCCATTTTCACTTTTTCTTCACTGACTTTATAGCTTTTTTCTAAATCTTCTTTTAATTCAAGTATTTCCTGATCTTTTTCTATAAGTTTTTGTAACAAGTCATCTTTTTCGTATTGGGTTTTTGCTAAAGATAAACTCATGGAGTTTTTGATTTTTGTTATTTCCTGATCTTTTTCTTCTGTGATTTTTATTTTAAGAGTATTTTCTGATGTTTTCATATCTTCGATTATTTTTTTTAAAGATTTTTCTTGTTCTTTGTCTTCTGCGATTTTAGCTTTGTATGTTATTTCAATATTCTTAAGTTCATCATTTTGTTTTCTTAGCAAATCACAGAGTTTTTCACACTGTTCCTTAGCGAAATAAACTTTTTCAAGTTCTTCTTGTAATACATTTACTGTTTCTTTAGTTTCAGCTCCATATGAATCCTCATATTTTTCCACAACTTTAGCTATATGGACTTCTAAATTTTTAATTTTTGTATCTTGTGATGCTATTTTCGCTTTATGTTGAGTAATTTCTTCTTTAGCATCCTCAAGTTTTTTTTCATATGAACTCCTTATTTTATTAAGCTGAAAATCATAATCAGCTGAAGTAGTTTTCTCATAATAAGTTCCAGAAAGTTGTTTTTGAAGAATTTCTATAGTCGATTTAGCATTGTTTATATCTTCAGCATATTGAGCATTTTCTTTATTAGCATTATCAAGAAGCTGTTTAAAATCTTTGATTTTTTTGTTTAAGTTATCAATTTCACTATCTTTATTTTCTATTTCCTCTTGTGCTTCTTCAAATTTACTTATCAGTTTTTTTAATTTATTCTCATTACTTTCTGCTATATTTTTCATCTCCCCTGTTTTTATATCTTTATTCTTAGCTTCTTTATCAAGTCTTTCATTTAATTCTTTAATTTGTTTTGTTTGTGATGTGTTGACAATTTTCAGTTTTGTGATTTCATATGTTAAATCTTCTATTTCTTTATCTCTAATATTCTTACATTCAATACTACTTTTTTGCAGTAAGGCATATTTTAGGTCTTCTATTTTTTTATCTTTTTCTAATAAATAATTTTTAAGCTGTTTGATTTCATTTCTTGCTAGATCTAAATTTTTTCCTCTTATTGTCTCAAAACTTTCTGGGTTTTTCATTTTATTCATCATAAGTTTGATTCTCTCTTCTAATTCTTCATTTTTATCCTCAACATCTCTTTTTGCTGTTTCAGTATCTTGTAAAGCACAACTACATCTATAAAGTTCTTTTTTAGTCTCTTCATGCATAGATTGTTCACTTCTAAAAACAATTTTCAAATTTGTAAGTTCGTTTTTAAGTTTATGTATTTCATCAAATATTGGGGCATTATCTCTAACTTGACTTAAAGAAATTTCTGAAGGAAAATGATGATTCGCTGCATGAGCTAATAATGCACTACCTTGCATAAGTTCTGTACTAAAAGAGTTTTTTGGGAATTTCAAGCTTTGATTCGCTGAGGATCTTTTTGAACTTTGAGCGAAATTAAAAAACCATCCAGCTTCAGCATTGTTAGGTGAAAAAGTTATTCCTTCTCTACTTGGTTTATCTTCATGTGTTGGTAAATCAAGAACTGGAAGATTTTGTATACTTTTTTTAACATAATTATTTGATTTATCAGCTGAAGAATGGGATTTCATTATCATTGTTGGCTGTGGGGTATTTCTTGGTGAACTTTCCCACATATCCCCTTCAATACTCATACTTGGGGCAGATACTTGTGGGAAAAGACCTTCTGCATGATTTATATGGTTTTTAGGCCAGTCCATCATTCTAGAAACTTGTTGTGGGGTATATGGTTGAGATAATGAACTATCAATTTTTGAATCTTCTAAATTAGGATTAGCATTTGAAAGAGGAGAAGTATGGGCTATTGTTGAGTTTATAGAGTTTTCAAAAAAGTCTTCGTGGTGACGTCCTGGGGAGTGACTAGCTCTGACAAAAGCTTGAGACTCGTGATCGTATGCGGAATGACCCAGGATTATATCAGAAGACAGGTCACTCATACTTTCATCTGGAACTGCTATTTGATCTAGTAAGTGATGGATTTCTTTTTCTCTTTGAGGATCGCCTAAATAGGCATGTGAGTCCATTGTTTATATTATTTACTATTGGGCGTTAATAAAGGAAAAATTTTTTTTTTTGTGTTGGATTTGGCGATGTTGGTATTTGAGGGTAGGATTTTGTTGATGGGAGGAATTTAATATAAAGTTTGATACTGAAGATTGGATTTACTTTTTGTTAACAATTTTTACTGGTATTATAATGTCATGAATAGCAGATGATTTTAATTGGTTTAAATATGAATTTGCTTGCAATTAGATGAGAATTTTTATATCTTTATTAGAGTAATAAATTATAAGCATAAAATATCCCTATGGTAAAATATTCTCGATTAGTTGGTAATCCTCACGGTTTGGTTAAAAATTGTAGCAATGAGAGTCAACTAGTCTCAAATATCCAATATAATCAATACATAAAATAAAGTTAAAATAAACTATTATCAATATTCAATTCACTAATAAAAAATAACTCATCTAAACCTAAAAAAAACTCTTCAAAAATAAGCATATTCTATTCACCCATGATTATTCCTTACCCTATCTCATCCATATTTCAATTTCCCCAAATCCAAAAATCCACCTATGAAATTTTAACCTCACACATCCTCATTAACATCTTCATCCACCCCAATCAAACTTTCTTCCAAATCCACAATACCCTTTCAACTCCATATTATTTAAAAAAAATACAATGTCACAACCTAGAACTTTGAACAACTATGACGACGAACTTTTTATGGGAGAAGGCTCATCCTTTAGAGTCGAAAAAAGCTCCAATGACTCTTTATATTCTGGTAGTTTCATGCAACAATCAGGCAAAAGTGGTTCAAATTCCAATGTTCTCGCATACTACATGCTCAAATCCCTACTTCTCCGTCTATCTTTTCTCCGAGCCAAATCTCTAAAACTCAAAAAATTCCGAGCTCTAACAAAGTGGCGCTACCCTCCTTTATCTGAATTCTCATACAACCTATCAGAAAAAACACTTAATTCTATGGTGTCTAATCTGAATTCAGCGCGCAAAATTCTTATACAAAAATACTTCTTTTCATGGAAAATAACCTCAGTCCTCATATCAACAAAATCAAAATTTTCATCAAGAAAAGGTAGAAGAGAAGAAGCTCATAATGCTCAAGTCGTGCAAATAAACAGGGTTTTGAATCAAATGCAAGTAAAAAAGTCAGAAACAGAGAAATTTATAGACACAACAAATGAAAGAGAAAAAAAACTTAAAGAAACTGTAGATGGGCTACAAAAAACCCTTGGGAATTCTATAGAAATAGCAAAATATCATGAGATTTTTAAAAAGCTGCAAATTGAAAATGAGAATTTAAAAGACCGACTTGAAGCTGTTCAGAACAATGTTGGGATTTTTATTAAAGAAATGAATACTGTACTTGTTCCTGAAGATGAAGTTTATAGTGATGATGATGGTGTTGAAGATTCTCATTTTAAAACCATGAGGAAGAAGAAATCTAGTATGATAAGATATAATTAAGTATAAAATTTTAGCTTCATTTTTATTATTGAATTCATAATTCAAATGTCGGATATGCTTAGAAGTACAGGATATCTTAATAATATCAAGACTTTACCAAATACAAACTTTGATGACTTATTGAAATGTATTATTTGTTATGATAAGTTGATTGATCCTAAAATGTGCCCTTCTTGTTCTAAGCTTTTTTGTAAGATGTGTATTCATAGATGGCTTATTGAAAATCGGTCACAGTGTCCTCATTGTAGGGCTAGTTTACGTTTGGATCAATTAGTTACATGTAGATTTCTTAAAGATATAACACAAGCGTTGGAAAACTTTACAGCTGTGAAAAATGAAGAAGTTTTGGATAAATGCTCAATGCATAACTGCCCGCTTAATTATTATTGTGTTAGTTGCCAGAGTCCGATATGTTCGGATTGTGCAATGTTTTCAAATGAGCATAAAGGACATGAATTTCAGCATTTACAGAATGTTTATAAAAAACATGTAGAACAAATCAATAATGAATCTAAAGTTCTTGGCAAAAGGGTTAAAGATTTAGAAAAAATACTTACGGATATAGATATAAATATAGACAAGTTTCGTCAAGCAAAAGAAGACAAATGTCGTGAACTTATTATTTATATGGATCAAGTTCAATCCCGCCTTGAAGCTAAACTAAAAGAAAAATTTGAAATACTAAACTCAAAAAAAGAAAAAATCCAAGAAGAAATTTTCCGTTTAAAATCCCTTCAAACTGAGCTAGATAAAGAACTTTTATATGGAGTAAAGTCTAAACTTATGGCTAAAAGTGCAGATTTAATTAAAAAACTTAAAGCAATCCAATCTTTACCTTTATCAAATTATGAAACTTCATTAGTATCATGCGAATTCCAATCAGAAGTAATTCCTCCATTTGAAGGTGGGACTTTTATATTAAATAACTATAGTGATACTCAAACAAAATCTGAAATTGTTTATTCAGAATCTTTACATTTTAATGGGCTTATATGGAGACTTAAAATGTATCCAAATGGTAATGGTATAGCAAAAGGAAGTTATTTATCAGTTTTTATAGAATTACTTAAAGGTCATGGAGAAGGTGCTAAATATGATTATAAAGTTGAAATGGTTCATCATATTGACCCAAGTCAAAACTTTTCTAGAGAGTTTTCTTCTGAATTTGAAACTGGGGAATGTTGGGGTTACAATCGTTTTTATCGTATTGATCAATTGGTCACTGAAGGTTTTTTAAATTATGATGACTCTTTATGTATGAAATTCTATATAAGACCTCCTAATTATTATCAACTATATAAAGATCAGAATTTTTTTATGAAGAAATTGATTGAAAAAGAAGATAAAGCTCAAGTGAAAATTTTAGACCTGATGAAAAAACTGGAAAAATATGGAGAAAAAACTGAAGGGTATATGAATGAAGATGAAGATAAAGAAAATGATTTAAGTTTAAATGAAGAAGATAAAGAAAATGAAGATGTTGAATTTAAAGATAGTATACAGAAATCCCCTGGTGAGATAAGGAGTTTTATAAATAGTATGATGAGTCCTGAAGAAATCAGCTCTGATGGAGAAGTTGTTAGAAAACATTTAGATTGGAATGAAATACAGGATATGCCTGATTTTCATAGCTGTTTAGATGTTTCTCCTAATGATTTCTTAAATTCTTCAGGAGATGATGAGGATGATTTGTATCTTTAAGATAATTCATATAATATTGTAGTTGGATAATATTTTTTTATATAACTCAGATGTTCTCCTTTTAGTTTTGTATTTGACAATTTCCGAATTCCTACATAAATGTTTGACTCGCATTTGAAATAAGATAATTTTAATGTGGAAAGAGATTATTGAAACAAAAGTTATCAGAGCTGAAGGAATGGATTTAAACAATTTAATCAGTTTGATATATGTTACTGATATTTTAGCTGAAGAAATTACACCTTATAATGCAGAAAAATCTTTTGAACTGCCTTTAAAATCTACATGTAGGATTGTATTGAAATCAGTCCTTACTGGAGAAAGCTTGAGTGTAAGCTTAAATACAAAGATTTTTGATGAGGATGGGGTGCAATGGCTTCCACTTTATAGAAGCCAACAAAGTGATTATTTAGAAAGTATTCCAGATGAAGTAGTAAGTCCTAGAGTACTTATGCTTCTTCACAAAAAAATCAGCCTTGATATAATAAAAGAAGGAGGTGAGAAATCTGAAATTGGTAGCGCATGTGAAGATGACTATATGCCAGAAATCAAACTTTGTCATAGTTTTACTGAAGATTTACCTATAAGTCCATTTGATGATATTGATGAACATCAAGGACAAGAAGTTACTGAAGTTAATAGCCCACCTCATTTTTCTATAGGAATAGCAGATGAAATCAACCAAGAACTGCGAAATAACCTTGAAAGATTAATAAAAACTTTAGATATCGAGAAGAAAAGTAAAGAAAGCATATCTAAAGAAATGGAAAACATGAAAAGTAGTTTTTTAATTGAGTTAAGTGAAGCAAAAAAACGTGAAAACGAACTTCTAGACGGATTCAAAGATGCAGAAACTCGTTTTTCAGCTTCGAAATTTGAAATAATCAGATTGAAACATGAAATAAAATCAGTACAAGCTGAAAACACTAGACTCCAACAAGCTTTGCATATAAGTGAAATGTCGCAGATTTCTAGAATTGAAGAAATGACTAAAAAACTTGCTATATATGAAGATAGTCAATCAGAAACAGACAGTATTCTAACAAAATTGTCTGAATTAACAGGGCATAATTTTGATAATCATAATGAAAAACTTAAAGAAAAAGATGAGATTATAAAGAAATTGAATAGAGAAATCACTGAACTTAAACTTAAAGCCCCACCAATTCCCCATATGAAAAACACAGTGGCTGTAGATGAATTGGATGAGGCTGTGCATAAATATTCGATGAAAATTAAATTAAATGGACCAATTGTTAAAGATAAAGAACAGATTTATGTTTATAATGGGAAGAAAATAAACTTATTATTAAAAGAAGGACAGTTACTTTGTAGGGTTGGGGGAATATTTAAACCTTTTGAGGAATGTATTAATTCTGGTATGGTTGTTGAACCTCCTTTGTATAAGTCGGTGAAAAATTCGCCTGAGGTTACTAGTACTAGAGAAAATGAAGATACAAATAAAGCTAGGACAAGTGCTGGGAGAAAATCTAATAAATCTCTTACAATCACTTCGAGGCAAAATAAGAGAGGAAGTCCATTTAATTAAAATATTATTATTGTTTTGGGGGAAAATTTAGTTTAAGCGGGTTTAAGTTAGGGTGTTAATTTATAAAATTTAGTTAAGAGGAATATACAAATTTTGGTATTTAGTGTAAAAGAGTAATAGATTTAATTCCATTATAAATCCTAAACAGAATGCTAGCAAAATTTCTATCAAGATTCTTTGGCACTCCAATACCAATGAAAATACCGAAAAAATACATAATCTCTCGTTCTTTAGATGTTATGACCCCACAAATCCCTCTAAATGTGAACAAGTATATAGTCTTCAAACATTATACAGGTAACGAAATCCTCTACACCTTAAAAGATGTAGACAAACTTAAACCAGGGGAAATAAGCAGTGCACTTTTAGAACTTGGTTTAAGAAAAGGTATCTCAGAAACTTATGATTGGATGACACATCCATGTTTAAACAAAACAATAGAATATATTAAAAGCCGAAGTGGTCAATATACCTCACGTGTTCTCACATCTATAGCTAAAGCATTACACAGATTAAGAATCAAAGATCAAGAAGTCTGGGATGTATTAAAAAAAGATATTTTAAGAACAATTACATCAATTGAACCAATTGGCCTTGCATATTGTTTTTCTTCATTTGTTAATAAAGGCTATAAAATATTTTATGAAGAACTTTTACTTATTCTCCCAGTTCATATATTTCATATGAATCCACAAGATATATTGAATATAATGAAAGGATTAGAAATTGAAGGGATACCAGCAGATGATATATATAAAGAACATATATATCCAACAATCAAAGAAAAAATAAATGATTTCAATATTGCACAACTAAATATACTCAAAGCAGATCTTGAAAAAAGGTCGGATTTCCCTGAAGAAATAAAAGCTTTGATTGAGAAAATGGTGAATAGAAAAATAAACAAACGTAATGTTTTGACTTTTGGTGGAGGGATGAAATATTCAATCAAATCAAAAAGCCTTCAAAGCGCATTAGATAAAAATCCTTAAGTCTTTATATTCTTAAATTTAGATTTTTTTTTATGATATTCATATAGATGTTATTATAGAAATCAATTATTATATACCCTAACACAGCCTCATAATATCATATTCAATCTCCCTAAAAAGGGCAACCTCATCACACCCAGTCCCAGACGAACTATAATAAAGACAAAACTGCACAAACGATTTCACATGTTTATCCAATTCTTCTGCACTCTTAATTCTATTGCTAACAAAATTCAAAGTTTTCTTTATAGGCTGTTCTATATAATACTCTCCAGTCCACAGTGGAATAAAAACCGAATCTGGTAAAAACCTCCTAATAATCCTAGGGACAAAATACTCAATAAAATTCGAGTTATTTTCAATAGCAGGAACATCAGCACATAATAAACATAAAACCTTATAAAACTCTTCATATTCCTTAACAACTAAAAACTCAATCATCCTCAAATACTGAAAAATAACTTCATAATCATCACTTCCTTCTAAAGTTTTTATAATATTAGTAAAAATTTCAGGGAATATCGTCTTCCATACCATTGATAAATGCATATCAGAAAACCTTACTAGGATTACTTTTAATAATAAAAAGAACTCAAATAACATATTTGGATTTTGAGAACTTTGTATAAGATAATTGCTTATAAGGCTAAATGTTGATAAATATTCATTTTGGTTTCCACAGTATATAAAAAAACTCATTCTAACTAAGGATTTTTTTAGATTTTCAGTTTTCTTTTTAGCAAATGTCCAGCTTGAGGTATAATGATCAATAAGTTCTGTTAATAAAATTTTCTTATCAGAATAACATTGATTGACAATTGTCCTTATAATTTCACAGAATATGTGTATGTAATCTAAAGAATCATAAAATATACCCTCGCTGTGGATGAACTCAAAAACTTTTTTTCTGATTTTTTCACTGATTTTTAAGTCTGGGAGATTTAAACAGTGGAGGATGTAGTTACAAGCAATATCACGGCCGTATATTCCTCCTGGGAGGCTGTATAAAAGATTAAGACAAGAGTTTGATATGTAAAGACTACATGTTGAGAGATCGCCAATACATGCAAAATATGCAACATCATAAGCATAGTTTTTCATATAATTAATACAAAGTTCATAAATTTTAGGCTCTGATTCAAAACCTTTCAACGGAATCGATAGTATAAATCGATCCTGGTGGAGGATTTCATTAAAAATTCCGGCAAAGATTTGTCCTGCAATTTCTTTGATTTCGTTTTTCAATGATTTGCTTGAGTTTTCATAAAACAAAACGAAATTGTTTTGAAAAACACTCATAACTTTTAACAGAATCGGGGGCATTTCCAAACACGGACATTTAAAAAGTTGTTTAATCAACGAGTACGTTTTAACCCAAAGATCTTCAAATTTATTAACAACAATACCAATTTTCTCAAACTTATCCAGTAATTTAAACAGTAAAAACCCAACATAAACACAAACATCGAATTTATTTTTACTCATCCACTCTTGAACAAACTCCTGCATTTTAACCACAATTTCTTCAAGACTTGCCTTAAAACAAACTAATATTTTCAATAAAAAACACGTTTTTTTCTTCATCTGACAAAACTCTTTCCATACAAGAAAAAAACTTACTGTCAATTTACCTAAACACACTTTCCCTATACATCCAAAAATATCTTCAATTTCTTTAATCATTGAAAACCCATGGCCATAACAATGAAATACTTGAAAAAAATCATTAGCAATCCTAATACAAACTGGTAAATGTTTTATCCCAACATCTTTTACATAATTCGGATATATAAAATTATCATAATTTAACCCAAGCATTGTATGTAATATTTTTTTCATAATAAATATCAAAGACATATCTTGGCATTTTAATAAATGGTTTTGTGAACCTTTAAGTAAAGCTGATATAAAAGCTGTAAGAGTAGATTCTGAAGCATATTCAAATAAAATATAACAAAGGCTTAATAATACATTACGCCAAAGACCACGAATAGAGAGATCTTGAGAAAAACATCCTTGAAGGACACAAGTGGTTATTGATATAGATTTAGGATCTGATAAAAAGTTACAAATATAAGAGTTTATATTAGGATTTGGGTTAAGAACTGGGGATATGATATTAAGTAAAGCAATTTGGATGATATGATTTGATTGAGAAACTGCTTTTTCTAAAGTGTGAAAAAGAGATTTTATTACTGAATAAAGAAGCCGGCCAGATAATCTTGGGACTAAAGCTTCAAGGCAGTTGATTGATGTTATTGTTAAATCATCAAAAGGCTGTGTGTTGATATAAATTATTAGGATTTTGCTAAGGGCATGAATATAATTTTTCGCTGTAAGTTTATGAATACTAAGAAAATATGTGCTTTTCGCTGATAGGGATAAAGAAAAAAGAGAATCCACTGCGATTTGGTCGATATTTTGTAGAAAAGTTATAACAGTGTTTAGTCTTGAAATCTGCGTAGCTTTATTAAACACCCGATTATATTTGCAAACCCCATCTAAAGATACTCTTAAAGTTATAGGGTCCATAAGGAGTATTATAAGAAAGTCTACAACAACAAAAGCTTTGTTTTCTATACTTCTAATCCATGGTCTAAGTTTCTGTTCAGTTTCAATTTGATTTATTATAATACATATAATCTCATCATTGACTATTGTACATAATTCTTCAGTTTTAGACTTATGCCAAAATGTAAGGAAAATATCAATGCCTATAGGACTTGATGATAATATTTCTATAAGTGCATTTTGGACTACTTCAAGTTTAGTTTGTGAGAGTTTTAGTATAAGATTTAAAGCTTCTTGGTATTTTATAAGTTTTTTCCATATAAACTGCATTTCTATATCTGAAACTGATGGTTTTTTAAACTCAGCAATAAAACTCATGATTTTAAAAAAATCAGACTCTCTTGATATACTTGATTTGTATTTGATGTCAACTAATATTTCATGATATTTCAAACCGATTTCTCCTAATATCACAAGAATCTGCGTAACTTTGTTTGTGTATTCATTAAATTGATCATCTTTTACATATATAAATAGATTTTCTATAAGACTTGAACAATTTGGAACATGATCTAAACATTTACTAAGTTTTATAAGCAAATCAAGGTATTTAACTTTTGTCACAATATCAGAAAATTTGTCCATGATAAACTCAAAAACATCTAAGCAAAAAATTGAAGTAAAAATATAGTGATAAAGTATAAAGTCGATAATTTTATAAAAAACATCTTCTGACTCTTTAAAAATTTCATCAAACTGTAGTTGTAAAGATATAAAAAGTAACTGTTGATGTGCTTTAAACATTTTTTGACATAGTTTATAAGACTCTTGCGTAATCGAACTATTTAAAGATGCTATTTTAAGTACTTTTATACATATAATTTCAAAGATTTTTTCACTAGCTTCGCATTGAAGAATAAGGTCTGCTGTGCGGATAATAAAATTTTCTTCGATTTTCTCAGAAACAAACTGGAAAAACGCTTGAGTAAGCAAAGATACAGAAAGTCTCTCATCGCTTTGATCATTAGGGAACACCCATTCCCATAATCTTCTACACAAACTACTATCTCTATGGTCCAAAACCTTAAAAACTGTTTTTAATATGACAATTTTATATTGAAAAAACTCAGGGTTTAAAGGGAAAAGTATTTTCACAAGCTCAAGAGAATGTCTTTTAACTCGAATATTCTCATCAAAAATCCCAGCAAAAATCGCATCTAAAGCTAAACTCATAAGTCTTTTATCAAATTTCCTACTTTTTAATATGAAAATACCCACAAGTTTACTAGATTCTGATTTTAACATAAACCTCCAAAGCGCTTCACTAGTTCTAAAAAAATCTTCTGTATCTATTTTATTAATAACCTCGCAAACCCTATCAAAAATTTCTCCTTTTTCTTCAGTACCTTTAAGTAAAGCAAAAATAATTGACTCTATATAAAATTTATTATCCCCACATGTTTCCATAAGTAAATCTAAGATTTTGTGTTTTATGATATTTGAGTTGTTACTGAAATAAGAAAAAAGGCCTATAAGAAGTAAAGTTACATGGCCTTTGTTTTTAATTTTAAGTAAGAGACTATAAAGCTCTAAAGTTTTAAAATGAACTCCATCTGGCAAATTAGGGGATAAAGTTAAAGATAAGCGATGGGAAATCTCTATGACCAAAGGTGTGCCAAAACTATAAAAAGACCCTTTTTCTATAAAAGATTTGAAGTCTTGAATCCATAACATCAAATCGGTCCATTCCCAATTTTTTATCCCTTTATCATATGCACTAAGTTTTTCATGTGCTTTTTCTTTAGCTTTTGTTTCCATTATAAATCACTTCATTAGAAATATTTTATAATAAAACCCCTTTTGTTATAAGTTTTTATTATTTCGACCTTAAAAGTTTACTTTTTTTAGACACAAGGTGTTGATTCGATGTTTCAAAAGGGAATTTAAATTTTGATGAATAGTAATAGCAGTCAATGACCACAAATAAATATGCATAAAAGCTTAGAAAAAGCTAAAATCGTCCCTAAAACTAAACAGTCCTCATGGTCAAACTCAAAGCCAGAAACCCCAGAACCTGTAAGATTGTCAAGAGGAAGATTTGAAAAAAATGCTCAAGTCCCAAAAGCTCCATCACCAAAAAGTCAAACAAGTCGTTCAAGAGTAAGTCCTGCTATAAGTCCAAATGTTACTAGTTCTATTATAATGGATGAACCTTTAGATTTAAGACAAGAACAATTTGATGGAGCTTATCAAGAAGTTCAAATGACATCATCAAGAATAAGAAATTTAGAGCTAACTTTAGAAAGGACTAAAAGGACATATGATAGCCAATTAAATTATATGCAGGAGTATATAAATTTTCTTAAAAGAAAACTGGGGATATCAAAAAGTTCTGATAGTTTAGATCAGGAATTTGTCTCAAGTTCAGAACAAAATACTGTGATTAAAAAACTTAAAGGAGAAATCGAGCATTTAAATCAGGTTATTACGGGTAAAGATAATGAAGCAAGTAATTATCTTGAAGAACTATTTGAAAAACAAAATCAAATAACTTACTTACAAGAAAGGTTGGAAAATATGGAAGAGGCGAATGATAGATTAAGAAGTAAAAAATCATTTAATAATGAGGCTAGGATGAATATCGAAAGAGAATTAAAACAATTTTACGATAAACAAATGCAAGAAATGGAAAGAGAAACCACTGCTTTGAAAATTGAGTTGAAAAGTAAAAAAGATGAGATTGAGTATTTACAAAATGAAGCTAAAGATTTTGAAGCCCAAGCTATTGAGAAATTCATGAATAACCTTGAGAAAACACTTACTGATCAAGTGTCTCATTTATTTGAAGAACAGAATTATAAGATGGCTAATATTAATGAAGATATAACAAATTATGTAAACAGAATAGACTCTTTAATGACTACAGTTCATTATTTACAGAGTAGTTCAATTGATGCAAAAAGTAGAAGAGCTTCTTTAGAAAAAATCGATAAAAGCCTAACAGAAAAAAATGCTCTTATTGAAAACCTGAAAAAAAATTTGACAAAATCGAATTCTGAGATTGAAATACTCAACGCCAAACTTCAGAACTGGAAAAATGAAGCTATGTCTTTAGAACAAATGGTTAAAAATGAAAAGACTACAAATGAAGAGCTAAAAAGATATATACAAGAACTCAATGAAAGCTTAGCAAGTGAAAGAAATAAAGTCCTTGAAATCAACCCATTGAAAAACACAATCAAAGAACTTGAGGATTTATTAGAAGCTAAACATGAGAAAATATGTGAAGCTAATGAAACCCTTCATCAAGAACATCTGAAATATGATCAACTTAATATATCTCATCAAGAACTTAATGAAAAACTTGAATTACACATACAAGATATTGAAGACCTTCATAAAACTTTAACTGAAAAAGATTCAACAATAACCGAATTAGAAAAAGTTATAGAAAGTCAGTCAGGAAGTATTGAAAAACTTATACTTTCTAATAAAACTCATTTAGAAAAACTAAAACACAGTACTGAAATACTAAAAAATAATGAGCTTAGGGAGTCTGAAAAAATGAAATTCCTTTCTGACTTAGAAACCAAAGTTCAGTATTTAGAAAGAGAACTTGCTGATTCTTTAGAAAGTATCGAGAATTTGAATACTATAATGAAAAAAGAAAATATAAAATATGAGTCATTATTAAATGAAGCAAAAGAAGAAAGTTTAGGTTTACAAGAAGCTTTAGAGTCATTAACAGTTCAACGTGATCAAGATAAAATAGCTTTTCATGAAACTTTAGCTGAAAAAGAGAGACTTTTTAATGAGCTTTTGACTGAGTTGGAACAGGAAAAAACTCTTAATGAGAATTTGACAATTGATTATAAGAATTTCAAATTTAGACATATTGAATCAGAAACCAATCAAGCTAAATCGGTTTTATCGTTAAATGAAGTTGTTAATACACACAAAATAAATGAAAGCAAGCTTAAAAGGGAACTTGCTGAAGTTACAGCTTATAATAAAGAACTTAGGGGTAAACTAGAAAAAATAGATGCAGAAATTACTAAGGTTTATAATGAAAATGCATATTTAAGAGGAAAACTTGAAGAACTTCATTCAAGTCATTCTAAAAACCAAAATAAGACTAGTAGGAATATGGAAGAACTTGAAGAAAAATGTAGAGAACTTGAAGCTTATAAGAAAAAACATGAAGAAGATAGGGAAATTGAAAGAATTGATCTGCATGGGGAGATTAAAAGAAGTAAAAATATTGAAAATGAACTAAATATGAGGATTAATCAATTAGAAATCGAAGTTGCTGATTTTTTAGAAGATAATAAAAAGAAAACTGCTGTGATTAGTGAAAAAGATAATGAGCTTTATCAGCAAAGGTTGAATTTTACACATGAAGTCAATGAGCTCAAAGCTAAAATCAGAGAAAAAGAAAGTGAAATAGCTGTGATACATGAAAGCTACAATGATATCCAAGAGAACTTTTTAAAATCAAAAGAAAAAATACAAACCCTATTAGAAAAAATCGAACACAAAGATGTGGAGATTGGCGAAATCGAAGCAAAACAAGAGAAAACTTATCAAAAACTCTTAAAACTAAGAAAATCCCATGAAAATGTTACAAGTTCTTTAAACACATACTCAGAAAGCCTCCAAACAAAAGAAAACACAATTTTATCTTTAACAAACACAATTTCTTCATTAGAAAATTCAATAAACGACCTACAAACAGCTAAAGATATGGAAAAAAATAATTTCTTAGAAGAAATCACAGCAAAGGATTCAGATATAACCCAAAAAGCATGTCAAATAAATTCTTTACAAGGTTCATTAGAAAAAATACAATATGATGTTAAAGAATTTAAACTAAAGTCACTTGATGCAGAAAACGCTTTGAAAAATGAGATTTTTGAATTAAAAGATGAAAGAGAAGTTTTGACTACACAGAAAAAAACTTTGATTAAAGAAAATGCGATTTTAACACAAAATATTGTTGATTTGAAACAGAAAATACAATATTTTGATATGGAAATTGCCAAAGCTTGTGAGGAAAATGCTGAACTGCAGAAGAAAATTGATGAAAATGAGGCAAGGCATTCTTTGTGGAAAAATAAACAAGAACTTTTAGTTAGAGAAATGGAAGAAGAAAAAGAAAAACTGTTAAGGATTATTGAAGAAACAAAAATCGATGGAGAAATGGAAGTTAAAAAAGCTCTTGAAGCTGTAGATAACAGAGAAGAAATTATAAAAAAACTTGATAATGAAATAGAAGAATATAGAGATAAAATACAAACATTAAACCTAGCATTATCAAAGTCAGAGATTAAAAATGCAAAAGGTAAACAAAAGAAAAAAGATATGCAAGAGCATTTTACTGATCAAATCCTAGGCCTTAATAAGGAAATAAAAGATAAAGAGTCAGAAATTCATCAAGCTTCACAGAATAAAAATGTTCTTGAAAGCGAAATAAGCAAGTTACTTAAAGATAAAAAATTCCTTGAAGATAAAATCAAAGAGCTTAGCAGTCAAAATAACGACTTACAAGAAAAGATAAAATTAACTACTGATGATATCGCTGATCAAAAAGAAAAAATCAGAAGACTAACTCATACAATCCAAGATGAAACAAATAAAACAGCAATAAACTTATCGAAACTTCAACAACTAGATGAAGATAACGAAGAAAAAGTTGCCTTAATCAATGAAATCAAAAAATCTTTAGCAAGAGCTAATGAAGAAGCAGATAGTGAAATTTGTACCCTTAAAGCCAAAATTGCATCACTTATCTCAGAAAACCAAGAGTTAAAAAGCCAATTAGAAAACATCAAAAGTGAGTCAAAACTCTTAAAAATCCAAAGCAATGAATCAGAATCTAACCTTATAAAAATCAACTCAGACCTTACAGATGAAATAAAAAACCTTAGATTTTCTGAACTGAAACTGAAAAAAGAATTTCATGATTTTACTGTAGAATATGATGATGCTAAGTCAAGAATATCAAGATTAGATGATAAATCTGAAAGATTATGTGAAGAAAATAGGATACTCAGATTGAAACTTGAAGAAACTAGGAAAACTAATCTGGATATCACAACACAACAAGCTGGGATTATAACAGAAAATGCTAGGAAAATTGAATTGTTACAAAATGCTCTTAATGAAACTAAGGTAAATTTTAGTCAAATTGAAATAAAACATCAAAATCATGTTAATACAACTGATGTGCAGATACAAGAATTGACTATAAGACTTAAAGAATTTCAGACTAATTTACAGGTTGCTGATCAGGAAATTAATGAAAAAAATAATGAAATTATGAATTTGAAACAGATAAGGGCTAAGATTGAATCAGAAAATAGGATGAATAATCAAGCACTTTCTTTAGCTAATCAAGAGATTACTCAGAAGGATATTTTAGTACAAGAATTAGAACATCAACTTAGTACTTATAAGGATTCTTATGAGAAAGAATGTGATTTGAATGAAAATTTGAAAGGGTTTTCTGGGGATATTGCTGAAAAAAATAAAAGTTTGGAAAGGATGATTGCTAAGTTGGAGGAAGAGAATGGGAAATGCTTGGAAATGATTAAAAATCTTGAAGGACTTGTTGGAGGAAGAGAATGGGAAATGCTTAGAAATGATTAAAAATCTTGAAGGACTTGTTGAAAAGGAACAGTTGGATTTTGAAAGTGCGGTTGGGGAAAAAAATAAGCAAATTGAAGATTTAGAAGCACAACTTGAAGAGAAATGTTGTCTTATTGATGAATTTAGTAAGGAAGCTAAAGAGGTGAAAATGGCATATATGGAATCAGAGTCTTCTTTGGTTGAAGAAAACTTAAACTTGAAGGATTTGCTTAAAAATGCTAAGATGCAAATAGAAGACCATCATCAAGAAATGGTGTCACTAAAAGAAAAGCTAGAAGAAAGCATGAAAATTATTTCAAACCTAAACAGCAAAATCTTATCCTTAGAAAATATAATAAAAAACCTTGAATCCTTAAACAAAGAAATCAGCGACGAAAAAATTGAAAAAATTTACAAAAGTAACGAAAATATTGAAAATCTTGAAAAAAAACTCGAAAACCTTTCTCAACTATCAAAAGACCTTGAACTAAAAAACGCAAGTCTTATCAAAGAAAATCAAATCGAAAAAACCTTACACAAAACCGAAATTAGTAATTTGGACTCTATGATCTCCGAACTTAAAGATGAAAATAAAAACATAAAAAAACAACTTGAAGAATCATCAAAAATAAAACTCCAATTAAACCAAGAAGTTGAAAAACTAACAAAAGCATATGAAGAAATTAGTACAATTCTTAACAACAAAGATGCTGATACAAATAAACTTCTTAAAGACAAAGATATCGAAATACGTAAACTTCAACACTACAAATCTGATTTAGAAGAGAAAAACAAAAGTATGACCTCTTTAAATCTTAGTCTTAATGAAAAAGCAGTTGAAGATTCTGAATTGATATCAAGTCTAAAAGATCAATTAAAAGAACTTGAAGATTCACAAAAAAGTATTGAGTCTAGGTTTTTCGAATACTCAGAAAACTCTAAAGAAATCGAAGAAGAAATCATGCTTAGAGAAAAAGAAATTGAAAGATTAACTGAATACAATAAAGAACTTCTTTCTGTATGTAAAGATACTGAAGAGAAAAATAAAGAACTTCTAGCACTTAATGAATTCCTTCAAGAATCATCTGATAATCATAGTAAATATATCGACACATTAGAAAATAACTTAAAAGCTAGTAATGAAAAATCAAGAGCTTTAGAGAAAGTATTAGATAAAAAAGAAAGTATTATCTTGTCATTTGAAACTACAATTGATGAGCTTAGTAAGAATTCACAGAATTTACTACAACAAAAAGAATCATTTTTAAAAGAAATTGAGAATTTAAAAACAGTATTAGATAAAACTAATGAGGATTATGAAATTTTGCAAAGAGAATTTGCTAATAAAAGTCAGATTTCTGAGTCACTTGAAAATGAACTTAAAAGCCATCAAAGGACTTTAAGTGAGCATGAAAATATACAAGCACAAGCGAATAAGAAAATTTTTGAACAAACTGAGATTATAGACAATTTGCAAAAAAGCCTTAAAAAATATCAAGATATAGTTAGTAATTCAGAAAAAACTATTCAAAATCTAAACGCGATTTCTGAGAGTTTTGAAGGACAAATGGACAATTATCGTAAAGAAATTGATTTACTTAATAAGAAAATACAAAAAATTTTAGGGGAAAATGAGAGTCTTCGTAAAGACTTAAGTGAAAAGAGCGAGAAGACAGGAATGCAACAGAGTGACTTGCAAAAACATCAAAGAAGTTTATTGGAAAAAGCTAATTTGTATGAAGAATCGACTAAAAAAATAGAGGAACAAGAAGAAATCATTGAAAACTTGCAAATGGATTTAAAGAAATATCAAGAAGGTATTCAAGATTATGAAGGGACTATAAAAAGCTATGAAACTTCTATAATCAGTTCTAAAAAAACTATTGAAAATCTCCAATTAACCGTCAGGTCTTTAGAAGATCAAGTTGAGTCATATACAAATGAAATCGATAATTTAAAACTAACTTTAGATACCATAAAAAGACAAAATGAAACATTACAAAGAGAACTTGACCATAAACATAATTTATCAGAAAATCTATCACATGACCTAAAATCTCATAAAGAAACTTTATCAGATAGAGAAATGGCTCATCTTTCATCACAGAAAAAACTAGAAGATGTGGCTAATTCATTACAAGAACTTCAGCAGAATCTTGTCAAAGCTGAAGAAAAAGCTTCGAGACTAGAAAAAAACAATGAAGGTCTTAGAAAAACTGTTGCATCAACAGAACAACAAGCAAAATACTATAAAAACGAATTAGAGTCTTCTAATAAATCAATCCAAGCTAGTAAAACTAGAATTGAAAATCTTCAAAAAGAACTTAATGCTAAAAACCATACAATAGAAGAACTACAAAAAGAACTTAAAAATGCAAAAAGTCATATTAGAAATAAAGATGAAACAAATGAAGATTTCGAAAGACAACTTGTTGACCAAGAAAAAATCAATGAAAATTATGAAAAAACTATAGAAGAACAAGGAAAAACTATTGGGAAACTGCATCAGTCTAATGATGAGCTTAGAGAAAACATGCAAAAACTTGAAGGGAGAGTACATGGCAATGAAGCTGAGATTGAAGAGTTAAAAGAGAATATCAAAGAGTACTTAGAAAAAATTGAATCAAATGAAAAAGACTTAGAAAAACAAATACAGATTGTGAAACACCTTGAAGAACAATTAAAAACATCTCAAGAAAAAAGTAAAGATCAAGAAAACATCATCAACAAAGCACATGAGAAAATTGAAGAAATAGAAAAAGAACTAGAAAAACTAAAAAAAATAAATGAAGAACTAACAAATGATTTAGATGATTATAAAAATAGTATAAGTGAACATCAGAATATTCATGATAGCCATACAAGAAAAATATCTGATCATGCAGCGACTATAAAAAATTTGAATAATAAAATTAGAACTGCTGAGGAAAGAGTTCAGATTGTTGAAAAAAATGCAGAAAAAATTAAATCAAATTTAGCTGAGGCTGAGAAAAAATCTAAAATTGATCAGGATCTTATTGAAAATATGAAAATTTCACTTGAAGAAAATGAACAGAAAATAGCTTTGCTTGAGAAAATAATAGAGGATCATTCTAAAGTTCCTCAGGAGGGTGAAAAAAACAATAAGGTGTTAGAAGATACTGTAAAATCTTTAGAAAGTCAAGCTGAGTTCCTACAATCAGAAGTTGAAAAAAGTGAAAATCAACTTCAAGAAGCGATAAAAGCTCTTGAGGAAAAAAACAATGAAATTAGTCAATTAGAAGAACAGTTGAAAAAAGAAGAAAAAACTTCTGCTGCTATGAAATCACGTTTAGATAGCATTTTGAAAGAAAAAGATTCAGTAATAAGACGTAGTGAAAGTTTCAAGTTTAGCTTTGATGAGGAAAAGAAAAAAGCAGCTGGTTTAGAAAGGAAAATGACCCAGGTGCTTAAAACTTCTACAAAAGAGATTGATGACCTTAAAATTGCAGTTCAACAAAAAGAAAACGAATTAGCATCAGAAGCTACTGCCAAAGGTGAAATGGAAAAAAAACTAAACTTATTAGAAGAAGAAAACAAAAACTTACAAAGTCAAATAAGAGATTTAAATTTACAACTGAAACAGCTAGAAAAGTCTTTGGAAAATGCCCAAAAATCAAATGAGTCTACCTTAAAACAATTAAAAACTTCTCAAGAAGAAAACAAATCTCGTCCACAAACACCAGAGCTTGAATTATCAAATGCTAAACTTAAAGAAGAAATATTGGCTTTAAATAAAAACATGAACACCTTACAAATCAATATGAAAAAAGAAAAAGTTAAACTTGAAGCACTACTTTTAGATAAAGAGAAAAAACTTTCTACACAAGCGAAAAAAATGCAGATCAACATTGAAGAACTTCAGAGCAAACGTTTAGAAATTGAGTCGAAAAATGATGAAATTATGGTTAAAAAAGCTGAAATCAATAAATTACAAAAGGAAATAAATGAACTAAAACAAGCTAGAGATGGTGATGCTAATAAAGAAATACAACAAGAAAACCAAAGGTTACAGATTGAGATAGAAAAGGTGAAAAGATTAGAACGGGAAGCAAATCAGGTTAATAAAACTCTTTCTATGAATGTTGAAGAGTTAAATCGGATTAATGTGGAATTGCAAGATAAAATTGCAAAACTAGAACCTCAAAGTAGTGAGGTGATTGCTAAGACATCTAGAATTGGAGGTATTGATAAAAGAAATAGACCTTTATAAGTATAATATTAATTCTTTTAAATATTATTGACTATTATGATTATAGCTTTTATTTGAAACATTTTATTTTTAGTTTATTTTGCAAGATTTTATGTTTTATTAAATAACTAGCATAGATTTTGTTATATTGAAATATGCGTTTATATAAAAACCATATCACTATAATGATTCACTTAGGGTAATTAACTATTTTATGTTATTTTAGTTTTCATATAAATATTTGAATAGTTTTTACGAAAAGTAATTTATATTCCTAAGCATTAACCAGTTATACAAAATTATTTCAATTCCATATAAGCTTAAATATCTTTAATAACTAAAATTAATCTAATTCTTAATAACTTCTATGCACATTCATCTATTATAGAGCTTTTATAACATTACTATCCCATAAACTTAAACTTCAAAACTCTTTAATAATAGCAAAACTTTTCATATAACAATATCTCAAACATAAATTTTCTACTACAATAATATTCCTTGAATAAAATAAAAATTTCTCATAAAACAATAGTGAATATTTTTACTTACACAAATCAAAAATAAACATCATCCTCCCGAATCCACACATCTAAATACCCTCTTGTCACATATTTTTTTTAAATAAACTAGACTAGCATCAACAAAAATCTTATAACCATAGTATAAAAAACTTTTATTCTTTAGACTTCACAAAATATAACTCCTTCAGTATAATCTACTTCCATACTAAATTTAATATAATAAGCTATTTTCCAAGATGAATCATTTTGCTGAGGAACTCAAACATAACAAGCAAGAAAGTGAAGATGCTCTAACAGTAGATCTCGTGTATTCTTTATCTCCAGAAAAAATACCCAAATACAAAAAGACTTTATTCGAATTCTATGATCTTTTAAGCAATAGCTGGATAAAAAAAAACCTAACCAAATTACGAAACTTTTCTGCGTATCTTGGCATAGGGATAAAACAGCTTCAATTTCAATCTTTGGTCCTATTGTCAACTGAAAATAAAAACCCATCATCTTACGATTCTTCAATATCTCAACTATTAAACTATATTAGATTCGATTTAAATATCATCAATGTAGCAGGACAGGCAACATTTACGTATTTTTCTTTGAGTATTGTCTTTTCAATATTCATCATGTTTCTGCTGATTTTTTCGCAGCTTAGGGCGAAAAGAAAAGTTTTAATCAAGCCTTTTATTATTTTTATCGCTACTGTTACTTGGATAATAGAGAACTATCTTATGATACCTATGGTAATATATTCAACAATTTATATACAACATTGTTGGTTCGTGAATGATGATTATGTGATTGTTTATGATAGGAAGTTAGTATTTAATGAAGCTTTAGGATTGCTTTTTGTAATACAGTTGTGCATGTTATTTAGTTTGATATTTTTGAATACAATATTTAATTATACATCAGCTTACTCTTATGAAACTAGCTATGGTAGGGCCCATTCCTCGATATCTATAAAGCAGATTGTGTTTTTGTTTCTGATAAGCATTTTTCATATTATCGTGGACAAAAAATACTTTTTGTATATGTCAATCACAGTTGGTTCTTTTATGCTCTATAATTACATCGAATATCTCCCTTATTATTCAAATATTGACAATATGATCGATGGCGGACTTTGGCTAACTTTAACAACAAGTTCCATACTTTCTTTAATAAACGACTATACAAGCAATGGTTTTGAGACTGTAATTTGCCTTTTAATCCTCATACCTTTCCTTTATTATCTACTTTTTGCAGGTATTAAAAAAAATCTCGAAAGAAAGTCTATGTCTTCAGAAGACTCTCCTTATATATACGAGCTTAAAATCCGCCGTCTTTGTTTTAGTAAAAAAAAAATCGATGAAGAAACAGCAAAAAAAATCAGGAACCTTTTTAATCAAGCGACAAAAAAGTTCATAGAATTCAAACTGATTTACATCTGGGAATGTAATTTCGAACTAAAATATAGTTGCGATTTTACTTTTGCCATGATGAAACTCCTCAAAATGGTCTTTGCATCCAAAAGACCAAGCTTCCTCCCGAAACAAGATAATATTTTCCACAGTTTCCCAGATATAGAAAGTCAATATTTCTACTACAATTTATTTAAAAAAATCAGCAAATCCACAACATTAAAAGACTTAATTCTCCTCAAATACTTAAAGAATTTTTCCAAATCAAACCTTCTTGATGCTGATGCATGTAAAAAACTTATTGAACTTATCGATATCAACTTATCAAGTTCTCAATATTCAGCAAATATTATTTCTCAAAAATGTATAAATTTCTATAAAGCATTAATAGAAAAAGATAGGATTATGGATACATACCTTAAAAATTATGAATCTGATACAGACTCTATGACACAATATCGGAATTTTAGAGAACAACTTTTTAGTGCTTCTGATCCTAATGTCCAATCACAAAATGATAAAATGCGTGAAAGTTTCGTTAATAAACTCCTTGGAAATAACTCAGAATTTAATTGCCCAAGGATTGTTGTTAGTGGGTATCCAAAAGAAATTGGGACTATTATTTTTATTAATACAGCTGCTGTAGAATTGTTAGGGGCACATAAATCAACTGATATTTTGGGGTTAAATTTTTGTCATTTGATTCCCCCACCTTTTGATAAGGTTCATCAAAATGTATTAGAAAGATTTTTATTGTTTGGTAATAAGACTGAATTGAAAAGACCTCATTTGGTTGTTTTGGATTCTGAAGGATTTTGTATTGAAGTTACTATGCAGTTTAGGCTTGCTTTTCATTCACAAGTGCCATATTTTATTGTTGACCTTATACCAAGATTGCCTAGAGAATGTTTGGTTTTATGCTCGCCTGAAGGGAAAATATATGCTTTTTCACAGGAATTAAATGGGATTATTACTAAAGAAATGGTAAATATTGAATTGTTACTCCCTGGGATACTTGAATACTTTGTAATCTATCCATCTAATCAAACTTTTGTGTATAAAAATGGGGATAAAAATGAAATGATTAAAAGAATTGAGCTGGTTATTGATGGGGAGATTTTGAATGTTGTTTATTTGTATGAGGATGAAAGTACGTTTAATTTTTATCATCAGGAGATGAATGAGCTGAGGAATTTTAGTAAACAGAGTTCTGTTATGAGTAAAACTAAAGATCTTAAGGTGTTTGCAAAAAAACAGTCGTTTACAAAGAGAAAAAATAGGACATCAGTAAGCGTGGAAATAAAAGCAACACTTAATGCAGTAGATAACACAGATAAAATAAATTTTCTTTCAAAAAACCTCAATTATTTCAACTTTGGCATAACTTTACTATTTATTATATTTGCCATATCATTAACCTTAGCACAACTTTATTACACAGATAGCAAAATTTTATGTCTTATTGTCAAAGAGCTTACAACAATTAGATATTATATAACATCTATAGCATTAACTACAAGGTCAATTGAGATTTCATCAAATCATGTAACAGGTAAAAGCTATAGTCAATATGTAAATATAATTACTGAAAATGTTGGGAATATGTCGATATTATTGCATAATATGAAAGATTATTCAAGCATATATCATGTTGAAAGTGAGTTTAAAAACGAACAAATGCTAATAATAACATCATTTCAAGGTAAGCTCAGTAGTAAGAATATAAATCTGTATGAAAGTATATTAGAATATATAAGTAAAACTGAAATGCTCATCGCAAACAATTTTTCAAATTATGATGATATAGCTTATATTGAAATAAACGGAATAAACAATATATTTAACTCTATAAATACCACATCATATAAAGTTTTAGAATCAACAATCTTGAAATCCAATAAAGTTTCACAAATCCTAAGCCTTATAAAATCCATACTTTTCTTACCAATTTTAATCCTTGTTATGCTTAGTACAATTATATTTATTCCTTTAGAAAAAATCAACATTTCTCAATGGACTATTATAAGCAACATCTCAACTCAAACTTTTCTTTTAATTAGATTAAAAACAATAGAAAGAATAAACCAATTGCATCAACCTGTTATAGATATGGAACCTACAGTATCAAGAAACAGGAAAATCTATACTGTTATATGGAAAAAATACATGTGGCTTATACTTATTTTTGCTATAATCATTATAATTTATTACTTGCTTATTAATTTTATAATTGAAGACTGTTTACTTTTTTTAATTGAATCCCAACAAAAACACTGGTATTGGGGAGGATTACGTCGTTCGCTTATACCTAAAACATTTTTATGGTCTCGTGAAAGTTCTCTTAGTCTTTTTAATGAATCATTATATGAAAAATTCACAGAATTACAGGAAATTAGATCAATTACTAAAGAGTTTAAAAAATGTGAAAGAGAATTGAATTATATTAATAGGAAAATTATCCATGATGTGCTTGATTTGAATAAGTTTTTCTTTGATTTTTATGATTATTTGGATTTATATTTAGGGAGTCCTTGTGAGATTTTAAATACGGTAAGTAATTGTAGTATGAATATGATGCAATATGGGATGCACTCTGCTATTAATATTTTTGAGTCAGATTTAGATTATTTAATGGATGTCAAAGATAATAACTGGAAGTATTTAGCACAAAAAGAGAATACAACTTATACAATGGCACAGGCTATTTTTGCGATCAATCATTTTTTTAGCGATAAAGCAGCGTTTTATTATGAGAACTATTCGAAGATTCTTATTGAATTATGTGTCGCTTTTTGTGTAGTAAGTTTATTGTTTTATTTTTACTTCATAAGAAGAGAAATTGCTAAGATTCAAGGAATTCTTCTGAGTAGGAACCAAATTAGCATAATGTTTAAGGATTCATCATTATACCGATCACTAAGTAGCCTTGGGGAGACAAACATTCAATCATCTCAGCAGGTTTTAACTAAAAATATGTATCCTTAAGAGGTTAATTATTTATGAAATGGAGATCTTGCTGCTTGTTTCACACTACCAGGTGTGAGATTCCTAGAAGGTGATTTTGTATTAGTAATATTCCCTTTCACTGGACCATTGCTAGCAGTACGATAACTGCTTAAAAATGGGCTATTCGGTGCTGATTGGTTTTGTTTTTTCGCACTAACAAGCCTTTCAGCTTGTCCTGTATCCCCATAAACAGAAATATATTTTTCTTGAGGGCTCATAGACAGATCTTCTCTACTCTATATATCCATTACTTTATTTCTGTCCATATACTCATCTCTCCATCGTTTACATTTGCTTTCCATTTCTATCAAAAACTGTTGCTGTGGTCCAAGAACACTTCCTGGTCTACAAAGTCTAACCCATCCAATGAAATCTGCTGCAGGAAAATTATAATGCTTCATCGCATAACACCCAATCAAAGTTCCAGTCCTCCCAAGTCCAGCCTTGCAATGTACTGCAAGTCCTTTTTCCCTTTCAGCAATACTTAAAAACTCCTGAACTATACTCTCACTAGGTACACTTCCATCTAAAAAGTACAAATCATAATGTCTTATTCCTAATCTTCTAAACCTTTCAGCATCATAAGTTATATTGTTTAATCTGACAACCGCAGTTATACCTAATTGATGGAATAAAGGTGCATAATCTTCAGGTGTCCATACCCTAAAACCTTCAGAATCAGTAGAAGATGGTGATGGGCAGGCAAAAGCGAGCATTTTTCCAGGGATAGCCCAATTCCAATCCCCATTTTCAACTTTTTCATAAAACTCATAGTCTCTTAAATTAAATGTTCGCACGTTAAACCATCCTATATTAATACCGATTTCAAGACCTTTCAAAACATGAAGAAGTGTGCATTTATATGTACACCCTCCATAGCCAGCATCTCGAAAATCCACAAAATGAGGCAGGTTTTCAAAGACCCTCCACGCTTGTTCAGCTGTTTTTTCTAAAATTGCAATCTGGAAGGCTCCCATTAAATAAGCAGCATTTACTCGTTTTTGAGGTATAAGGGAAGTATAATGATAGATTTTATAGGTTGAATAAAGTTGGTTTTTTAATAGTCTTTCTAGCTCGACACAAAATTTGTATGTCATGCCCAGGTTTAGAGGACCAAAATCTGAGCAGAATGGCTGGTAGACTAATTCGTTGTCTATACAGAAATAATAGGAATTTACCTGGTTTTTCGGAGGAGTTTTATCTGAGATCCAGTAAAGCTTACCTGGGATTATTTCTACTGCACTAGTCATTTTTTATAGTTAAGGTATTTTTCTTTAAGAAGTATGGAATGTTTAAGAATTATGCTGTGAAAAATGCTTGGATGGATGCTGGAGGAAGATTAGTTGAGGATGGGTTAAAATTATGGATTTGATTGATGGATAATTATGGGTTAAGTTTTAGCAGTAGATTAATTTATATCGGGTATAATTAATTTTTGTTAGTAAGTGAATGCTTTGTGCTAATTGATTTTGGTTTTTAAGTGATTGTTTTGTATTCTTTGGTTTTATAAAAATTTACAAGTTTTTATAAATAAATTTTATGATATTTTTCATTGGGATATTTGGAGTATCACTTTGATTGTAAAATATTTTTTTTATTTATTAAATTAAATCTCTGTTGATGAAAAAGTTATAATTAAAGAGATGTTTAGGTAGGATTTTGTTTTTATCATGGGTATTTTAAAAATGATTTTTTCAATTTATTATGATATTTTTTATGCTTTTGACGCAAATTTCTTTATCTGAAGAAGGTAAGGATATTTTAGCATATGGATGAAGAGATTTATTGAGACTTAACTTTAAATCCATATGATATTTTATGTTATTATGATGAAGATTATGGATTTTTTATAATCTATATCGAATATAATAATTCCTCAGACTGGAGTCAGTATCGCAAACTTATTATATCAGAAAGTGATTATATAGAAATTATTAATAATATTATAAACAACTTAGAGTAATATCCTAATAGAATTACTGTATTTTAAATCATAAATATTAACACTAAATATTTACTGGGGCTATAATTAGAGTTTTTTATTTTAAGATAATCATATAAAACACATATTTTTATTATAGTTTTTGGGGTATTACTTGACCAGAGTCAAATGGAGGATGTGGATATGAAAGCCTAGTATTCTGGTTTAACTCATCGAAATAATTCTATGATAAAAAATAAAAAAATCTAAAGCTTTGAATATTAATATAACGAAAAACATTAACAAATTTTAGGGCATGAAATGTGTCATAATTTTAAATGATACTTATAGAAAGAATGCTATAAATCTATTAATATCTGCACATATATTATTCTGTTTCAGTATCAAATCATAATATATATTGAATAAAGTATATATCTGTAATAAATTTTGTGAATAATGTTGATTCGCTTAAATTCTTTTTAGATAATACTTCAACTTTTACAATAACTTTAACCTCTATATTTACTATTAAACCTCTATATTTACTATTAAAATGAGAATATTTAAAAAATAGTTATTGTTTCTATCCTAATATTTATTATTTAGTTCTTACAGAGTCTACTAATTCTTTTTCTAGATCTTGAACTTTTTGTTTTGAAATATTTTCCATCATTTTTTTCTTTTCATAGTAGTCTTCAAGTTCTTTTTTCTTTAGCTCAAGGTATTTCTTGCGCTTTTCTTCATCTTTTCTCTTTTTTTGAGCTTCTTCTTCAAAATAAATTTTCAACTGCTCATTGCGTAATTTGAGTTCTTCTTTATATTTTTCAAGTTTACCTTTTTGTTTTTGCACATGCTTTAGTCTTGCTGCTTCTAATGATTGAAACTCTCTCTTATGTCGAATTTCAGACTCTTTCATTTCTTGGATTTTTTCTATTTCTTTACGTATTTTTTCTTCTCTATAGGTTTCGATTTTTTCTATAAGTTTTAGTTTTTGTGCATTAGGTAATGATACAGTCCTTTGTTGTGTTGGAACACTTAATTTATTCTCGCGTCCACGAAATCTGATTGTAAAATCCTTAGGTTCACTCTTAGGAAGTTGCGGCATTATATCAGATATATCAATATTCCTCGTATATGCTTGCACCGAAAAATTTTCCTTAGTAGGCTGGGCAACTGAAGGCATTTCAGATGCATCTGAAAAATGTTTACACGGTAATCTTAAAGTACATATAATGCATCTTCCAACTGAAGGTAAAGTTGATTTAAGTTCATTAACCTTATAACTAAACTCTTTTACTCGCAGATCTTCAAGTGCTGCTTGTAATAGTCTTCCTTTTTCCTGTAAAGCTCTTTCTAAATCCTCCTCCATTATAACTGTTCAAATATATCCTATTATACATGTTTTCCCATTATTCTTTACAATTCCTATAAAAAACTTCCAAATTTTTCAAATACCCCAATGCTCTAAAGCTATATTTTTCGAGTCATACATATCCAGAACTTTTTCCAAACTATATCAATTCTTCTCCAATCCTAATCAAAAACTTATCCAAATCCTCAACCCCTTTATCTTAAATCCTTTTAATAATTTTTATCCTAATCATCTAATATCCTGATTTTTCTTATCATATTTTCTAAAAGCTAAGTAAAACTAAATCCCTACCATATTTAGTGAAATAATGGAGGAAGACCAGGACAAAATATTAGAAGAAGCTACCTCAGTTGTAAAAAACGAGTCATTTCATATGCAGCGAGCCTTAGATGCTTCTGATATGAGAGAAGCTCTAAAAAACGCTTCAAGCATGATAAGCGAAATGAAGACTTCTTCAATGTCCCCAAAGACATACTATCAACTTTATATGACTGTATTTGACCAACTATCCCGTTTAGAAAACTATTTTTTAGAAGAATATCGTCGAGGACGTAAAATTGCCGACCTCTATGAAAAAGTTCAACACGCTAATGCTATCCTCCCACGTCTATACCTTTTAGTGGCTGTCGGTTCAGTATATATTCAGACTCGCGAACTTCCAGCTAAAGCTATTCTAAAAGACCTTATTGAAATGGTCAAAGGTGTTCAACATCCAATGAGAGGACTTTTCCTTAGATACTATCTTAATAAAGTCTGTAAAGATAAACTCCCTGATAAAGGATCAGAATATGATACAGATGGTGAAGGAACTAATGATGCTATAGACTTTCTTTTAACAAACTTATCTGAAATGAATCGATTATGGGTAAGAATGCAACATACAGGTACTGTAAAAGATAAAGCAAAAAGGGAGAAAGAAAGAAATGATCTTAGGGTTACTGTTGGGGAAAATATTGTAAGGTTATCATCTTTGCAAGGACTTAATTTAGAATTATATGTCAGTACTGTACTTCCTAAGGTGTTAGAAATTATTACTTCTAGTAAAGATGCGATTTCACAACAGTATTTGATTGATTGTATTATACAAGCTTTCCCTGATGCTTATCATTTACATACATTAGAACCTTTTCTTGAGAGTTTACCACAATTGCAACCAACTGTTGATGTAAAGTCTATATTGGTTAATTTATTGACAAGACTTGCTGATTATGCAGGTGAAGGGGATTTGGATGTTGTTAAGAGTATTGATATTTTTGGGTTGATTAAAAATGCTGTTGATAAGATTATTACAGAACAAGCTGGGGGTAGTGAGACTAAAGCTTTGTTACAGTTGCAAGTTGCGTTTATTAGATTGTCTTTGAAATGTTATCCATTAGATACGCAGTATGTTAATGAGATATTGAATTCAAGTGTGACTATTGTGGATAAAGCAAATTCTTCGGGGAATTTGGATGCTGAATCTTTGAAGCATATTGTTAAGTTACTTTCTTATCCACTTGAGACAATGTCTTTGGCTATTTTGACGATGAATAACTACCCTAAGCTCATGGGATATTTACAATTTTCTTCGAGGAAACAGGTTGCTTTTAAGATTGTGGAAGCTGTTGTTAGTAGCAAGAAGACTTTGGACTCGGTAGATACTGTTGAACAATTGTTACATTTCATCACACCTTTACTTACAGATTGCAGCGACTCTGAGCCCAGTGAGGCCTACGAATTTGAAGACGAGCAGCAAAACGTGTCAAAACTCGTGCACTTAGTCATAGCGAACTCCCCCGAAGCTTTTCTTAGCATTTTCCACAAATTTTATTCCACTTTCTCCAAAGGTGGTTCAAACAGAATCAAATACACTTACCCATCTTTACTTTTCGCCTATCTCAAATTCCTAAAACTTCTCGACATCCAAAGTATCGAAATGGATTTATTAGAAACCTTGCATATAATCCATGATATTCTTGTTAAAATGGCTGAAATAAATCCTGACACAGCAATAAAACTAGGTCTAGAATGTGTATTATGTATAAACTCCTTCCAAACAAACTCAAATTATGGCCAAGCAGCAGCTGAATTCATAAAACAAGTTATAAGTTTATATCAAGAAGAACTAGCTGACACTTATTCCAAATTTGCCACAGTAAATTTACTTTGTTGTGCAGCTTCAAAAGTTCATTGTATTGATTCAAATACTTATGAAGAAATATTACAGATAATATTACAATTTGCATCAAGACAATTGAAAAAAAGTGATCAATGTTTTAGTATTACTTTATGTACACATTTGTTTTTTAATGAAAATGTACATGATGGAGATAAAGTTGCTCAGTGTTTGAGTAAAGCTGCAGGGATTGCGAGGATATGTTCGAAGAATCCTAGGAATATTGGGCTTTTTGTTGTTTTACTTAATAAGTTTGTGTATTTCTATACGCATGCGCGTGGGTCGGTAGATGCGGATTTGATTAACGGGATTATAGAGTTTATTAATCAACAGTTGAATGGGGAGTTTGAACAGGATATCAAGGTTCAGATTAATGAAGCGAGGGTTTATATGAAAAACACCTTACGCTATATTAAGTCACGTCAGACTGAAGGCCAACTTAGAGAAATTACAGCTTAAATAGTTGTTAGTAAGAGAGATATGGAAATTTAATATGAGCTTTGTGGGATAGCTAGTTTTTAAAGCTCATTATGTTTTATATATGCACACGGTCAAAAAACCTTTATTCGCAAAAATTTTCTAATGCATCTCTTTACCTAAAATATTTTTTTATTCAGCACCCTCTTCTTATCACAATTTCTTCCTCCCCAGATTCAGAACTCCCCTTAACCTTCCCATAATTCTACTTAAAAAAAACTAATCCTAGGACTTATCTTAAACTCTACTCATAATCCTTTCTAAAACTTGCCAAACTTCAAAACAATCCGCCTAAGTTCCAAACCCAAAAAACCAACTACGACCTTCAACTGAGCCAAAACCAGATACTTGAATGGCTGTAAATAATAAATGGCTAGTGGTTGGGAAGAAGATAAAGCTGCAGTTGTTGAAGCCACAGAAGAGAAAAAAGAAGTAGAAGTTAAGTTGTTCGGGAAATGGGATTACAGCTCATTGGAAGTCCGTGACTCGACTCTAACTGACTACATTAGCATTTCTCAGAAAAAAGTACGTACCTTTGTCCCACACACAGCAGGAAGGTGGCAGAAAAAACGCTTCCGTAAAGCCCTTTGTCCTATTATAGAAAGATTAGTTGATTCTTTGATGATGCATGGTAGGAATACAGGGAAAAAAATGATGGCTGTCAGGATTGTCAAACAAGCCTTAGAAATTATTCATTTACTTACAGGGGAAAACCCAATTCAAGTTGTGATTAATGCTGTTAGCAATTCTGGCCCTCGTGAAGATTCAACTAGAATTGGTACTGGAGGTGTTGCTAGAAGACAAGCTGTTGATGTTGCCCCATTGAGAAGGGTTAATATGGGAGTTTATCTTATTTGCTGTGGAGCTAGATCTGCTGCTTTTAGGAACATTAAGACTATTTCTGAGTGCTTGGCAGATGAGATTATTAATGCTTCGAAAGGATCTGCTAACAGCTATGCTATCAAGAAAAAAGATGAAATTGAAAGGATAGCTAAAGGTAACAGATAAAGAATTAGATTATAAGTTATTAGGTTTATATATGAAAAAAAAAAATTTTTATGTGATTATTCGTGTTATGTAATATTATGTTGAATGGATTAGAGGATTAGAAAGGAAGTGTGTAATGTATTATGCTATTAGGATAGATAGAAAATATTTAATGATTGTTAGGATTTTATTAGAGAGAAAATATTTTTACTGTTGTAAAGTGATGAACATAGTAGAAATTTTAATTACTGAATGTAAAGGATTAGTAATTTTTTGTTTTAATATAAAATCTGGTCGATTTAGATATTGAAGTGTGGTCATAGGAAAATTTTATCAAGTTAAAATGATTTATATATATATAGTTTGTATGGAAAAAATATAAGGTTTTGAGAATCAAATGGGCTATACATGGAAAAGCTTTTAAGTAGATCATTTCAAAATACACGAATTTCTATATTTATTTTTAATCAAATTGCAAACTTTTCATATAATCTACTTCAGAGTACATTTTCACACCTTCTGTTTAACACTCTCACATTAATCAAAGTTTTTATAATAAGTAAAACCCTTATCACGCTCCGAACGAAACAATGAGTCTTTTATATTTTCAGTGCCAAAAGTTTCATATAATTCCCAAGCTTTCAAAATATATTCAAATCTTAAAAAAAAGATTAAAATATTGAAGTATGTTGATTTTGTTCTGTAAACTAGACAAAGTAGTTTTACTCGCATATTACTAAAATTGTAGAAACCAATGATATTGAGTTAGTGCAATTATAGTCCAACACTTTTTACTTTAATAGCATCCTAAAAGTCAGATAATTTTTACCTTTTATGTATTCAAGGCAAAAATGGGAGAAATTCACAGATAGCATAATCTAAACCATCATCCAAGATTTTTTTAATGTAATATTAATAGTATGAGTCACTTCTCTAACAAAAAGTGCACTTATAGACCCATTAAAACAATTAATATTTAAAACCACCACCTATCTCCTCTCTCTTAATAACCCAATTTTTACCAAAAATCAACAACAACCCAAAATTCTACAACCTAAAATAAACCAACTGGGCCCTAAAACCCATTTACAAATTTTTATCATTTTCCCTAAAAATCTTCTCTTCTCAACCCAAAACCCTTTTTTCCATCAAAAAAAATCCACAATTTCATCACCCAACCTCCAAATATCCCTCCCCTACTCCAAAACCCAAAACTTTTTTTCAATCCTCTGCCTTAAATCCTTATCTTTTGTCCTCACAATTGTTGATTTCTAAGTGAAATTATCTAACTATTAGTCAACTCCAGCAATATCCTTCTTTGCCCACTTGCCTTTATCTTTTCTATTCTGAGCTTTTCTTTCAATCAAATTCTTCCTGTCTTCAGTCATTTTAAGTTTAGTGATAAACACATTACTTGGGTGGACTGGGACTGGTACAGTTTGTCCATTGCTTTTTTCTTTTGTATACCTTTCAATATGAATGCAGAATCTCCTTCTGTAAACTGCGATAACTTTTCCAGCATGAGTTTTATTTTGCCCTCTTACAACAACCACTTCATCACCTCTTCTTATTGGCATAGCTCGTACAGAATGCTTATCTTTAAGTTCTTTGCTCNTATCTTTAAGTTCTTTGCTCAAATGCGAACTCATAAGCTTTCTACGAACACTAGATGGGGCGGTAAAATAAGCTTTTCTGGCTTTTCTTCTTGAGCTGCTCACAGACTTATTCTGCTTCATTCAAAATATGGCAAAGACAATAGGTATAAATATGGAGCAAGAATATGATTACATGTTCAAGGTACTTCTTATTGGAGATAGTGCTGTAGGAAAAACTTCAGTACTTTTGAGGTATGTTGATGATACTTTCAATCCTGAATTTCAAACAACAATCGGTGTTGACTTTAAGATATCAACTTTTCAACTGAATGGGAAAATTATAAAACTACAGCTTTGGGATACTGCAGGACAAGATCGGTTTAAAAATATTGTTGCTTCGTATTATAGAGGGGCTCATGGACTTATTTTAACTTTTGATATAACAAACGTTACAAGTTTTCAGAATATTACAAGATGGTATGATGAGGCTCAGAATTATTTGCAAAAAACTGTACCAAAATTGTTGATTGGTAATAAAGCTGACTTAAGTTCACAAAGAGCAGTTAAGGCTGAAGATGCTAATGAATTAGCTAATCGATTAGGGGTTCAGTATATAGAAACATCAGCTAAAAATTCTCAGAACGTAAAATTAGCATTTGAAACCCTATCAAGAAGTATATTGAATAATTCTACACCAGGGACAAATGTGGGGACAACTGGGCCAAAGGGTACTAAAGTGAACCAGACTAAACCTGTGCAAACTGGATGTTGTAGGGGATAATAATATTAAAGTTCTCTTCAATAGCAAGTTAGATAATTACTTTTGCTTATTGATGTTATTTTTAAGATTAATAGATTATATAAATTTTATTGTTGGGTGTTAGAAAATTTTAGGCTTTGGATTTAATAGTTTATGTAATTTTTTGTTGTTGTAGGATTTATGTTTTTTTTTGAGTTTGTAAATGAGAGTTTGCTTTTGGATTTTTGGGATTTTGTGAATAGAAAGGATTAGGTTTGTAGGTTTAATGATGGAAAAGATTTTGGGATAAATATAGTGTATGTGTATTTTAGGATTTTATAGTCTTTTGAATATGATAAGAGTTTTTGGTTAGATGATTTATTGGGTTAGTAGGATTATTAACTTAAAAAAATATTATATGTGGAGGATGTTTTAAGTATTTATCATGAGAGCTAAAATATTTCTAAAATGGCAGAAGAACTAGTCCCAAATGACTTCTTAGTCTCTCCAGAACTCTTTGAAGAATACTTTTTCAGGCAAGATTCCCATGCTAATATCCAACAACTAGCTAACGAAGGTAAACTAGGGACATTGAAAAACAGATTTATTTCATGGAGAATCTTTCTTGGAATTCTACCTTATCCAGGTCCTTTAGACGTATGGATCAATCATCTAACTGAACTGCGTGAGAAATACCAAAAAATGATCGATGAGCAGCGGGTAATTTCAACATAGAAAGTGAAAATAGACCATCTCGACCCTCTGATTTTTAATCCTCTCTCTCAAGTCTCAGACGTACTTTTTATCTAGAACCCCTGGAACAATTTTCACGAAGACAACGAACTAAAGCAGAAAATCCGTCTAGACGTAGAAAGAACCTTTCAAGAACGTCCATTGTTTCTCTTAAATGAAGTACAAGAAATGATGGTAAGTATTCTTTTCACTTGGGCTAAAGGAAATCCAGAAATTTCTTATAAACAAGGAATGAACGAGTTATTAGGCATTCTTATGTTTGTTGGATATGCAGAAATACCAGAAAACTTATCAAGAATAAGCAAAAAGGCTTCTGAGGTCCTTAATGTGTTGAATTCTCGAGAGTATTTAGAAGCAGATATTTATTGGTGTTTTGCTAGACTTATGGACCTTGGTATAAGTGAGCTATTTAACCCAGTGGTTACACATCAGAGCATGCAAAGGAAAAAACCTGACCTTTTTACTTGGAATGCAGAAAAAATGCATAATGACTTAGTAAATCAAGACAAAAGTCAAGAACAAAATGTATCTTCAATATTAAGAAGGTGTCATAAAGTTCATCATCAACTTTTACAGAGTATTGACAGAGAACTTTTCAATCATCTTGAAGCAAAAAAAACTGAACCACAAATGTACTTGCAAAGGTGGCTTAGATGTATGCTTAGTAGAGAATTTAATTTAGCAGATACACTTGAACTATGGGATGCTATATTTGCTAATTATTATGCCGAATCAGAAAAAGAATTAAGTTTTTTAGACTTTTTATGTATTGCGATGATAGTGTTTGTTAGAGAGTTTTGTAAGAGATATTTAGTATTACAGTCTGATCAATCTGGAATATTAAGGAGACTTCTTAAATATCCTCCTGTAGAAGATGTGAATATTCTTGTTGGTATGGCTTTGAAGTATAAAACAAAAAATATTACCCCTGTTAAGATTGTTACTAAACAAGAGGTTAGTAATTTATCTAGTTCTCCTTTGTTTGGGCAGAAAAAAAATCTAGGTGCTGATAAAACCCCACCACGTATGTTTGGAACAAGCCAAGGGTCTAGTGGATGGAATAATAATTTAGCTGGGAGTATTGATGAAGCTATTAGTGTTATTAGGGATATTGCAAATGAGTAAGATTTATTTAGAAAAGTGTATAATGAGAATAAGGTTAATAGAGCTATGGAGGTTATTAATAGAATCAAAAGCTTTATTGAAAAAGATGTATCGCCTAAGACTGTGGATCCTTTAAGTCGAAAGTAGTTAAGAATGGATTGTTTAAAGAATAGGATTTTTATATTGGATAAGGATGTATTAAGTTTTTATAAAATTGTGTTATAATATTTCACTTGAAGATTATAAGAAAAATTGCAAACACTATATAAAATGATTCCTAAACTAAATAATTATTCTTCATTCATAAGAGTATCTCGCCAAATCCTGCAGGTATTATCTTTAGATCCTGTAATCACAGTGTCTCCCTCATAATTAAACGCACACGAAAAGATTTCATCTGTATGTCCTTCAAGTAGCTGCAAACACTCCCCAGTCTCTGAATTCCAAATCCTGCACGTTTTATCATTACTAGCCGTAATAATTTTCGATCCTTGTGGATTAAACGCAACTTTCGATATCTCCCCTTCATGACCTAATAAAATCCCTAAACAAGCTCCAGCACTAACATTATAAACCCTAGCAAACGAGTCAGCTGAAGCTGTGACTAATTTTGTTCCTGTTGAATTAAATGCAATATCTAATACTTCATCTGTATGTCCACGTAAAGTTTCAATACATTTACCACTCATAACATCCCAAAGCTTACAAGTATGGTCAATTGACCCAGTTGCCGCATAATCTGATGAGAAATCAAACTGTGCACTTGAGATTTCCCCTGTATGGCCTTCAAGAACCCTGACACAAAGCCCTGTTCTTGTGTCCCAAATCCTTGAAGTATAATCAAAACTTCCAGTTAAGACTTTATCACCATCAGTATTAAATTGAATAGATACAATTTCTCCAGTATGACCTTTAAATGAACATATTTGCTGACCAGTTTCAACATCCCAAAGGCAAGCTGAATGATCCATAGATCCTGTTGCAAATAAATACCCGTTGCTATCGAAGTTCAAGCATACAATTTCACTTTGATGTCCTCTTAAAGTATAAAGACATTGACCAGTATTTGCATCCCAGATTTTAGCTGTACGATCAAATGACCCTGTGGCAATACGGTCACCAAATGGATTGTTAAATGCTATTGAGTATACCACATTTTTATGACCTTCTAAGCTTAAAAGTTCTTGTCCTGTATCAGTGTCCCAAACTTTACATGTCCTATCATAGGAACCGGTTATGAACTTATCGCCAGATTTGTTAAAGGCGCAATTTGTCAGAGGAAGGATGTGGGCTTTGAGGGTTTTGTAGAGAACAAATCTTTGGTTTTTATGGGTTTGGAGCTTTTCAATGAGTTTTTCGATAAGCTTGCAGAGTTGGGGCTTTTTGTTTGGGGTAATGGCTGGCTCTTCCATCATGATCTGAGTTGCCAGGACGTCTATGTCAGTTTGTGGGCTTAGGTTTAAAAGGTCAATGTATTTGCTTTCTACTTGGCCATTTGACCTTAAAAACTCAAGAATTATCCCTGGAGGGTAGTACCTTAGTAAGAATCGTTTTAGCTTCATATTTTTATTAGAGAAATTGAAAGGAGATTAAGATTTGGTTGATGATTTTGTAGAGATAAGATTTGGAGGGAGAAGTTCAAGTTTTTTGGATTGTGAATGATAATGTATACGTGAAAAAGTTTACAGTGGGTGATGTAGAAGTACTTAAAATGGAAAGGAAATGATAAGGATGGGGTTGGATAAGGATAAGGTTAAATTTTTATCATGCATGAACATTCTTAATATAAAATATATGAATACTTAACACTCATGAGAAATATCATTAAAACTCTAACAATCATTAAGCTATTATAACATTTTACATAACTTTTTATATCATTTATTAGTAAAGATAATATCTGCTGCTTAAGGAATTTTCTATGTTTTCGAAAGACTTTAACTATTTTCTGATGTTAGAAATAAAGATATTTAAAATCTTATAACAAACCAGCACAAAATTATGATTATATATTAAGTTACTTGCTCTTTTGAAAATAGATATGGGTAAAAATGTAATTCTGTTGCAAAAAAATGCATTACTCGACATAAATAAATTATTTAATACCTGCCAAACGAGTATTAAATTTCCAATTTTAACTTTAAAATATATTTTTTTGCTAATATAGTTTTCATAGTTATAGTTTCTTGAATATTTATTGCTAAATCATATTTTTCGTAAATTATATCTGATTTCAACTTCATATATCTTACCTACGAAAATTTATCGGCATAATTCTTGATATTTTATAATATCAAAATCCAAAATATCATAATCATATTAGTTAACTCCACAATTATGCTTAACCACAAATAATAAGCAT